>AYEL01091448.1:0-30443 GCA_000484575.1 Olivierus martensii
TTCAATATATAATAAACTCTGAAATTTAATTTAAAAAATCCTCAGAGATTAAGAAATGCTGAATTTTAAAATATACTGGTTGCTATAAGGAGATAAATCATGTGCTATTTATAAATATACTGATATAAAATAAATGAATAGACAGCAAAATATACAGTACTTTACAGGCATAAAAACATAAAACACAAATGTTGGCAAAAAACTTTTTTTTTTTTAACCAACATTTGTGTTTTTTTCTACTTCTACAGTGCTGTCTTTTTTGCCTCTTATTGACCTTTGAACAGTAGCACCGAGACAGGGGGAAGTGGGGAAAAATTCCCCGGGCCCATAGAAGATTGAGCCCGGAACGCTTCCTAACAATAAGAATTTTTCTACTTTTTTTAAATTAAGCAACTGGGCATTACAAGATATATAGAACTGAAACTATATTATAAAAATATAAAGAAAAATCTTTGTATTCTAAATAGTTAAAATAAAAATTAATTATGATAATTAGACGTAAGGATTTCATCTAAACAGAGAAGGAATGACAGACCGACAGGGCCCACAACAAATTTTTTAGAGGAATAGGATATATAGCCTACAGTGGAATGGATATGTTTATAAAGAAACGTATGAGATGGGAAAATTTTTTCGTTATAACCGATGTGAAAAGAAAAATTTTAAAAAAGTTAGGGACGTTTCCCAAAGTTAGTTCATGAGCCTATGAAATTATTTTTTGAAAAAAATCAATATTTTAAAGGCTTTCTTCGAAAATATAATTAAAAAAAAATTCCTCGAACCTCAATTTTCTCAAATTGCATATAATATACTTTTTAATTAAACAGAATTTAAAGTGAATAAAATTTTGAATAAACTGTGTATAAAACATATGTAGTATGTATGGTTTTGATTATCTTACAGAGGAGAAAAGAAAAAGATATATATAAAGTAATCCATTATTTTGCATGAAATTGAAGGTTTTATTTAACATATTTAGAATGATCTGATTTAGGTCAAATATGCGCCATTTTGTTCGATAACTTGTTGCCATTTTGAAGGTAATTCCATTATGCCTCTCTCTTGAAACCCTTGTCCCTATTGGCAAAAAACTGGGACAGTCGGTTTTCACAAGTCTCTCTTGAGGCAAATTTTTCACCAGCAAAATAGTTTGCCATGGACAGTGGTAATCACTTGGTGCCAGGTCCGGACTATAAAGTGGATACATAAGAACCTCCCAACCAAGCTCCCGGAGCTTCTGGCGAGTCGTTATCGATGTGTGTGGCCTGGCGTTGTCTTGATGAAACACAATTCCTTTCCTAGTGGCCAAAGTTGGCCGCTTCTGGGCGACTGCTTCCTATAGACGATCCAATTGTTCACAGTACAGGTTCGAATTAAGAGTTTGGCCGTAGGGGAGCAGCTCGTAGTAAATGATTCCTTGCCAATCCCACCAAACGCACAGCAAAACCTTCCTGCCGTCAATCCTAGCTTGGCCACCGTTTGCGCCAGCTCACCACACTTCGACTACGACCGTTTTCGCTTGATGTTGTTGTAAGTAATCCACTTTTCATCGCCAGTCACCATCCGCTTCAGAAATGGATCGACTTTGTTGCGATTCATTCTGCCCTGTAGGCAGACTATACCTACACTTTATAATGTTAACATAATAACATTATGTAAATTGAATTTACATATGAATATGTGTTATCTAAAAATCAGGAATTACATTATTATAAATTTGATGTTTTTCTTATAATATTATTAATATTAAATATTTTATATAAACAACATTTAGTTATCTCACTATTCTGTATTAAAAAATAGAAATTTTAAACCTGTTAGACTTTATATTTTTTCTCTTTTTAATGAAACATAAAAATTATTTTTTCTTTATTACATTTATAATAAGCATATTTCTATAATTAACAGGACTGGGAACGAAGATACATTCATGAAAATTATTCAAAAGTTTTAAAAGATGATTACGAAGTTCAAATGGTAAGATTTATTAATTAAATATTTAGATAAAATTTTGATTTCATAAAAAATATATTTGGTCTTAAGAAATTAATAATAAGCAAATGATGAAACAGACTATTGCATTCAAAAAGCAAATATTTTTGATTTAGTTATAAAATTATCTTTATAGAAAATATCTTGAATAATAGGTTGCACATTGTATGCAATCTGTTTTTTTAGTCTGCTATTATAGAATCTCACTTTTCTTGAAAAGTGAGACTCTATGAAGAAGAAAAGTGAGACTTTATAATATCTCTATGCTGTCTATCTTTGTCTCAGGATGCTCTAAATATCAGATACATCTAGTTTTCTTGAAGTTGCATATTAATGAAAAAATATTATTTTGATATTCAGTGGTTTTGATGTTGTGAAGTGCTATTTAATATACTTTATGGTGTTTTTCAGTGAAGAATGCCTAAGGAAGCTCCAATGCACACACTTCTCTGAATTCAGAATGAGTTTAATATTTTAAAATAAGTTTACATCAAATATAGTTTTAAAGAGAAACAGTTTGATAAGATTGTGCTTAGAATCAAGAATAAATATTACATAAAGTTGGCACTGAGAACATTCTAACCTCTGAACAAAAATAATAGCAATAAACAAGTTTGGAGCTTCCCTAGGCATTCTGCACTGAAAAATACCAGGAAATACATTGAACAGCACTTCAACATCAAAGTCACTGAACATGAAATAATATTGTTTTCATTAATATGCAATGATAAAGAAACTAGAGATAATTAGGATAAATCTGATATTTGTAACATTGCATTAAGAGATGGTAACAGCCTACAGAATCATAAGTATATAGGAAGAACGTGTAAAAATCTGCAGCAAAGAATCAGTCAGATTAAATACATGTAACAGTGTTTTTAACCAAAAGTGCATACATCAATAGCCATATACTCTGAGATGAAGCCAAAATCATCAATACAATGTCTAGTTATGTTTGTAAGAGTTTCTTAGAGAAAATTAATATTATGTAACATAATAAACACAATGTCATTATTAATGTTACAGTCATTGACACATTTCAAGAGCCATGGAAACTCTTGATTAAACACAATCTTTTATGATAATTAAAGATAAGTTTATTTTAACTCTGGTTCCAATAAATGAGTTTTATGGTTGTGAATTAGCTAGGTCCAAAAGGACACAAATTATGTTAATTATTATTAGATTTTTATAACCTTTAGCAAGAAGGCCAAATCATTAAGTTTTTATAATATAGAAACTATGCTTTTGAAATTGATTTTCATGATATAAGAATTTGTAATCATTCCAACATATATCTGAAATAGGTGATTAGTTTGCAAAAAAACAAACATTTCTAGAAATGTATATAATTACAAAATCATTTTAAAAATAATCAATACTATTAGATTTTTTTAATACAATAGTCTTGATATTTCAGATGTTTGAATTTATATATAAGGAATAAATAATTTCAATATATTATTTAAATCTGTAATTATTGCAAATAAATTGTTATTTTAATAGCCATGTCCTGATGTTTATTGGTTTCCTGTTGTCACACCTATATTTTGCAAGCATCTAATTGACGAAATGGAAAACTTTGGAAAATGGTCTGATGGTACAAATAAAGTGAGTAGTTTTTTAAATTATGCTGCATAATTTTACAACAAAATGTTTAAAAATATTAAAGCTTTATTATGATTTTCTTGTCTTTGGAAAAAAACATCAACATTATTACAAAATATGAAAGAATATTACACTCAAAAATTAGCACAAAATTGCAGTTTTTGAGTGTAATTGTTTTGCTGTAGTGCAGAAGCAGAAAAATGCAAAGAAATATGAAAGAATATTTTATGCACTAACAAATTATTAAAAAAAATATCATCAATAAGGATAACTATTTAAGGAGAAACTATTCAAGATAGTTACTGTTGCATTGTATCTATATACTTCTTATTGTAAATGAAAAAATGTGTAAACTAGGATTATTAATCAGTCTTTAGCACTTGTTTAAGCAAAAAAATTTATATTTAATACTTGTTAAAGATTATCAACGAATATTACACTCAAAAATTAGAACAAAATTTCAGTTTTTGAGTGTAATTGTTTTGCTGTAGTGCAGAAGCAGAAAAATGCAAAGAAATATGAAAGAATATTTTATGCACTAACAAATTATTAAAAAAAATATCATCAATAAGGATAACTATTTAAGGAGAAACTATTCAAGATAGTTACTGTTGCATTGTATCTATATACTTCTTATTGTAAATGAAAAAATGTGTAAACTAGGATTATTAATCAGTCTTTAGCACTTGTTTAAGCAAAAAAATTTATATTTAATACTTGTTAAAGATCTTTCAGCTTAACAAAGCCATCCTCAGTAACTACAAGTTTAAAACTCTCAAACTTGTAGTTAGAGGATGGCTTTGTTAAGCCAAAAGATCTTTAACAAGTATTAAATATAAATTTTTTTGCTTAAACGAGTGCTGAAGACTGATTAATTAATAGTCTTAGTAAGAAGCAAAAGTATAAAATGCATATTTTGATGTGCAAACCAGTTCTCCATTAAGATGATGCAAGATAATTTGAATGAAATTTTTTCAAATTAGCTTAATTTTTAATCCTAATTTCTTGTTAAATTTTTTATCTTCATGCAATCAAATATTTTCTAGGTAAAACAATTTTGACTCTTCTGAAAATAGATTTCAGATCATTATTGTTAATATCACACAGACAACTTTTTTGGTCCTTTAAAATGTAAACTCTAACAAAATTGTATGTGGATGAATAATTTCACACAGTTTTTAGAATTATTAGCTTATTGAAGTTTGAATTAAATTAAAATAAGTATATAATAATTTATCATTATCCACTTTTAAATAATTTCTTAAAAAGTGTAATGAATAATAAGCACTAGATTATATGAGATAAAGATAATTCATTTCAAGGAAGTCATATACTGTATTTGAGCACTACACAATTGATATATATTTGTTCAAAATATTGGTTTAATAATATATTTTAATTTATTGAGTTAAACATATGACTATTAATATGCTGCCTACAATATATTTATCAATACTTTAGCCATAGAATCCAATCTCTTCTGATTAACAAACTTAAAGAACTAATTAGAAGATCTCTTACCCAATTTTGTTTTTGCTGATTGCATTTTTTTGGCAAATCCATGTGTCATCTCTCTAAATTCTGCTATATATTTGATTATAGATCACCTCAAAATCACAATATATCAAAAGTAATTTCTTAAAAAGTGTAATGAATAATAAGCACTAGATTATGTGAGATAAAGATAATTCATTTCAATGAAGTCATATACTGTATTTGAGCACTACACAATTGATATATATTTGTTCAAAATATTGGTTTAATAATATATTTTAATTTATTGAGTTAAACATATGACTATTAATATGCTGCCTACAATATATTTATCAATACTTTAGCCATAGAATCCAATCTCTTCTGATTAACAAACTTAAAGAACTAATTAGAAGATCTCTTACCCTAATATATTTTAATTTATTGAGTTAAACATATGACTATTAATATGTTGCCTACAACATATTTATCAATACTTTAGCTATAGAATCCAATCTCTTCTGATTAACAAACTTAAAGAACTAATTAGAAGATCTCTTACTCAATTTTGTTTTTGCTGATTGCATTTATTTTTTGGCAAATCCATGTGTCCTCTCTCTAAATTCTGCTATATATTTGATTATAGATCACCTCAAAATCACAATATATCAAATATATTTTTATAAAGAACATTTGAAATAAAGTATGAATAGAAAAATATATTAAATTTTTTTTATTAAATATATAATAAAATAAAAAGCAAGATTTGTTTGCTTTTGAAATTATGCTTGCTTCTTTACCGTAGAAAAACATTTGTATTATCTCTGATAAAGACAAATATGTATACTCAATGGCTTGTGTCTTCTTTCTTACATTACTTCCTCTCTTTGAAATCTTCTCTCTTATATAAAAGTTATATATTAAAAATCCACCATGCTCCATCCAAACTCAGGATGATGTTTGATGTTTTGGCCCATAACTCCTGAAATGTTCTGTAAATACAGATACAGAATTGAGCCTGGTGCTCCTGATAAAAGGCAGATATCTCATCACATGACCAGCTGGAAAAATGATTGAACTAAATTCAATTTTGAAAACTGAAAATGAATTTGATTATATTATATTAACTTCAATTAAATGAAATCTAAAATAAGCAGAATTCAGTGAAGATTCTACTACTAATTTCATTTTGTAAAATTAAGTTGAAATGGATTTGATGATTAACAAAATTTTTGAGAAGAGAATTGATTCAAAATTTGAAAGGATTATTAGATTTATTATTATTTCTAGTTTGAAAATTTAAGAAATTGATTAATAAAAATTCTGAAAATTTTTTTATAATGGCCAGCTGAAAAAATGATTGAACTAAATTCAATTTTGAAAACTGAAAATGAACTTGATTACATTATATTAACTTCAACTAAATGAAATCTAAAATAAGCAGAATTCAGTGAAGATTCTACTACTAATTTCATTTTGTAAAATTAAGTTGAAATGGATTTGATGATTAACAAAATTTTTGAGAAGAGAATTGATTCAAAATTTGAAAGGATTATTACATTTCTAGTTTGAAAATTTAAGAAATTGATTAATAAAAATTCTGAAAATTTTTTCATATTAAATCATTATAAATATATATTTCTTAATTTAAAATACAATAAATTTTCAAAGGATCCAAGGTTGGCTGGTGGATATGAAAATGTACCAACCAGAGATATTCATATGAATCAAGTAGGATTTGAACAACATTGGCTTTATTTTCTACGAGAATACATACGACCAGTGCAGGAAAAAGTATTTATTGGCTATTTTCATGATGTAAGTATTATTTTATTGAAATTATTTTAAAATAATGTTTACTCTATATATTGTGATAAAATTATATTTTTATTTAAATATTATTTTTTAATTCTGCAATCAATATTTTATGTTGAATTTTTATGATTTATTTGAATAAATTTATTCATTTAGAATAAAAATTAAAGCAATAAACAAAATTGTAAGTTTAATAGAATTATAATTACAGTACAAAAAGAATATTCTAGATATCAATTCATTTTATAGAAAATTTGTCACTGTGATAGAAAATTTGTAATTAGTTAATGCCTAGTTTAATGCATTTTTAAATTATAGAGTATTAATTATTCAATGAGAATTTTTATGCCTATATATATTATATCAGATAGAAAAAAATACTCCAACAAAATATAAAAGCCACTCAGTCACAAAAATGGACATCTCTATTGTGGCATCATAATGACATCAAAACACATTGGTTTGTGTGATGTCATTGAGTTGTAGCGATGAGGTACAAAGTAACTGTGGATGATGTCACAAAACATCTGCATGTTTGACATCATTGTGGCATAGTAACGAATGCCATCACAAAAGTTCCAACATGTAAAATTACAATGGATGATGTCCAGTGCCAGTGCAATGTTATTTTGCACCCTAGGCAAAGTTTACAGATGCGCCCCTTATTTCACGACTTGGCCTCTACTAATCTAACTTTGGGCCAGCCAGTGTTGACATATGCCAGACAACTTCTTTCCCTTTTTCCCACATCCTTTCCTGAAAATCCCCACATAAACTAAAATGTTTACATAATAAAAAATAATTGACATTAAACAAAATAAAATTATCTTTCAGATTAAATTAATAGATATATGTCCTGAGGCAAAAATGAAAGCTGGGGGAATTTTCTAATTAATTAAAAAAGAAAATAAAAAAGACTCTAATTATAAAAGAAAATAAAAACAATTAGAAAATTCTCCTGTTATAATTCATTTACACAAAAAAAGTTATAAAATACTGAAATTTAATATTTTAAAATGTTAACATTTTAAAATATTTAGAGTATCTTAAACGAATTTTAAATAGCAGTAAGTTCAAATCATTTGAGTCTTTTTTTATTCCTTACCTAAGAGTTAAATAGTGTGATGTGTGAGGGATAAGGAAAAGGTATCAATATGTAAATCATATATTATTATTTAATTTTGATATTTTAGCAAAGTACGAATAAAGCATAGCTTGAAGTTTTGTGCCTCTTCATGGCTTGCACCCTAGACGGTTGCGTAGTTTGCCTACATGGTAGCGCCGGCCCTGATGATATGAAACATTAGTGTGTGAAGTCACACAAGTTCTGATGTAAGACATCATTATGACAATACCATCACACCTGAAGGTTTTGATTTTTTCTAGTTTTGCTTAAAAGTAGAGTATAATTTGTAAACTATCAGAAAATTTTGCAAATCAGGAACTAATATCTCCCTACAAATCATGAAAATCTGTGCCAGAAATTCCCAAGCACTACTGGGTATATCAGCTAGTATTGAATATATTAATTTTAAATATGTACAACATTATCTACTACAAGTATACTTAATTATTATAGGAGGATATAGATTTTATTATTATTTTCATTTATATGTTTATGTGATATAGTAACATGATATTATACAATACTATAAAATAGTTCAATAACTTACTTTATTTTTAAAGTTTTTTTGTGATATTTCAGTAAATTCTCTTCCTATTTAAATTAAGAACAGGCATATCTTGCTTTACAGTTCTTCACTAATATGGTGCTTCTCAAATATAATCCATGCTTTTATTTTATATCTCAAAAGGAATATTATCCTTATAATATATTTAATAATACTTATAATAACATAAATTCCTGAAAAATTGGAAGTTTGGGACCCAGAATTGAATCCACTCCTCCAAGATGGCTGGATGGCCATATAGTAAAACATTTGCATACTAAGTTTTTTTAGATTTAATGCTATTGTGCACTTAATAAATAATAGTGTATATAATATGTTTTTATGTGCACTAGAAAAAAGGCTGAATCATTTTATAGCATTGTCTGTAATGTAACTGCTATAAATAATGAGGTATGCTTGTATTTTAAAAAATATTATCACCTATAGGTTTTGCTCATTGTTTCTGAAATCTGTACATAAGAGAGTTTACAGTAATAATTATTTGTTAGTGCTTTCTTATTTATTTAATTATTTATACAAAATATATTTTCATTTATTTATTTTTTAGCCTCCTAAAGCTATAATGAATTTTGTGGTGCGTTATCACCCAGAAGAACAACCATCACTCCGTCCTCATCATGATTCATCTACTTACACCATAAATATTGCCTTGAATAGACCACATATTGATTATGAGGTAATGTGTTGAAATAGTTACTAAACAATGATGATTCATTGATTGATAATTTTTATTGGAGTAGTATTTATTAATTTAGATCATGATATCTAAATCTGCAGTTCATTTTTAGTTTTTAAAAATGCAAACATTATCACTAAAATAGTTAAATCAGTTTTTCCTATTTGAGATATGCAGTTTAGTTTTTGTGAATTATGATTTTATTTCAAAATAGTCTTGTTTAATTAAGATATACTGTCTGTCCAGCTTATTCGCGACCATCGACGCAAATACATGTGCGCTAACTGAACAAGCCCAGTGACAAAATAGGGATGACAGCTTCACACATGGATGTTCATGGAAATATGCTAATTAGTGCAAAAATTCTTACTTGTTAGATGGAGACAGCCAGACATGGACCCGATCTTATAAACTTCCAAACTTCGGAAAGTAGATTAAAAATGATGAAGCTGAAATTTTAATAATGATTACCGAAAATAATTGCGCTTCTAGAATTAATGAAAGCTAACGAATTAATTGAATATTTCTCAATATCTGAATTATTAAATCATGGGAAAACCTGATCTGTTGAATAATTAATTCTATCATAACAATGTTTAGTTGTTTGTTTAATCTATGGCTGAAGATAAATAATTTTACAACTTTCTATTTACAATATCTACAGGGATAATGTATGCATTATTTTGATATCTCGATGATCTTTCGAAGGAAATCATATTATAATTAATTATAAAGCTGTAGAGCACATTAATAATTAAGAAATTATCTATTTAATCATTTAAATCAGTAATATTTATATAATTAGCATAATTATAAATTTAAATATAAATAAAATAACTTGATTTGTTTCTTTCTTTTTATTTTACTTTATAAATTAAATTTTACATGCATGGTTTACTTTTAGCTGTTTTTATTTTTATTTTTTAATTCTTTACATTAATACATTATTTAAATACAAATAGAAACTTTTGTAAGATGTATACAGTACAGTACTAGCAAAAAAAAAACAGCTGGATTTCTTTTCATTATTTATTGGCAACAAATAAGACATTGCTATTTATGTCCAAAAAATTTATACTGTTTTTGATCAATTTATTGACAAAAAAAATTTAAATTGCATTATACAGCTGGATTTCTTTTCATTATTTATTGGCAACACAATAAGACATTGCTATTTATGTTCAAAAAATTTATACTGTTTTTGATCAATTTATTGACAAAAAAAATTTAAATTGCATTATAAACACGGAATGCTAGTTAGAAAATGTTATTGGCTGTCTGTCCAGCTTAGCCGCGACCATCGACGCAAGTACGCGTCGAAATCGAAACCAAAACCATTCCCACCTGTCATTATACCGACTGTAACGCTCCCTTTCGCCTTTACACTCAACCACCTTAGCTAGGCGTGGCTTTCGTGGACAGACAGTACATACTTGGATTCATAAGTTATTTAAAAATTAATAGCCACAAAAAGCACGATGATAATAATTATTTCAGATTATATTATTTTATTATTATAATTGAGATTCCAAAATCTGATATGCTATGAACAAATCCAGATTTGTATATATTGCAGCTAAGTTTTTAGCATTTGAGGCCCCCAACTTATTTAAAAATTAATAGCCACAAAAAGCATGATGATAAAATAATATAATCTGAAATAATTATTATTATTATAATTGAGATTCCAAAATCTGATATACTATGAACAAATCCAGATTTGTATATATTGCAGCTAAGTTTTTAGCATTTGAGGCCCCCTCAAATATATTTCACTAAAAAATTGGAATATATTTTCAATACAATGTTAGGGCCTAAGCCAGGTTGTCAAACTCAATTCTTATTGAAGTCTGATTAAGAAAGCAGTGTTAAGCATCAGTGCACTAAACATTCAAATTGGGTTACACTAGTTGTTTTCATGCATTATTCTCCTATAAAGCATGACAATTGCTTTATAGGGAAATAAATTTTTTCAATTTAGGATAGATTAGGTTATAATTATGCCACCAAATCTTGAGATATTTTTGACAGTAGCCACTTTCAAAATCCACCATAGGTTAGCTATTAATGGGCTATCATCCATAATAATGTTCAATAAATTAGTTTCTGAAATGTGTCAGGACTCAAAGATTTGGGATCTGAAATTGAATGTGGATCCTCCAAGATGATAACTGCCTTATCTTCATAGGTTAGCTATTAATGGGCTATCATCCATAATAATGTTCAATAGATTAGTTTCTGAAATGTGTCAGGGCTCAAAGATTTGGGATCTGAAATTGAATGTGGATCCTCCAAGATGATAACTGCCTTATCATGTTGGTACTGGTTGACAAAAAATTTAAATGCATTCTATAAGTAAATAAATTACATATTAATTCAAATAGTAAAATCTCAAATTTAGGTAATTTTATTGTGTTTATGTGTTTATAAATTATGGCAAGGGGGAAAGGCTGTAAGTTTGATATGCTTGCTCCAACTTGTACATGTTTAGATTAACAACTCATCTGATTCTGGCCGTGATCAATGTTTTTGATATATTTTCTTTTAGAGAAGGTTGCATAGAACTGAAAAGTTGCCAATATATGATATTGTATTATTTACAAATATCTTTCATTTTATGAAAGTTATAAAATAAAAACTAATATCCATTAATTTTAATATAAAAATCTATGATTAGTTTTTATATTTCAAAAAGTTGTTGATGATAGTTATTACCTGTTCAGCTTATTCCTTCATAGATTTTTATATTAAAATTAGTTTTTATATTTCAAAAAGTTGTTGATGATAGTTATTACCTGTTCAGCTTATTCCTTGTCATTTGTTTTTGAATTTAAACCTAAAGCACAATAAGCATTTACCTTAAAATTTTTATTTTAATAATAATGACTTTTTTTTTTCAACTACATAAGCACAATAAAAAAAGATAAAAAGCTGCAATGTGCAAAGTCTTCACATAAATTATAATTCATTCTCTCAGTAATAAAAATTTTGTTTCTTTTTGGCTAATTTGGAATGATAAAGTGGAATATAGAAAGTACTCCATACAATATTAATCTTTTATTTGCGTAGCAAAAAAAGTTTCCAAACATCTTGACTAGCATAAAAAAGGCACATCAGGAACAGTAATGTTCCATCATGTAAATATGAAAAAAAATTTTTTTTTCATGGGACCAAATAAAAATTACATATAGATATTATTTAGCCTATATTGAGAACAAGAACTTATAAAGCAAACAGTTAACAGAAAATATATATGAAATGCTAATAATAGGGAACAAATAAAAATTATATATAGATATTATTTAGCCTATATTGAGAACAAGAACTTGTAAAGCAAACAGTTAACAGAAAATATATATGAAATGCTAATAACATGTTGTTGGCATTTCATATATTTTCTCTGTTGTCATTAGCGATCAGTGTTTAAGAAATAATATTTTTTTCTTAAAGAAAACTTCATAAATATACACGATGTTCCCAAATTAAAGGTAGAAATTTTGGAACATTCTGCAGGTAGAAAAGGCCCTATAAAACATGAAACTAAAAACATGCATTTTTGAGCAAACACATCAAATCCTTAAAATACATCTCTTAGGAGAGAGTAAAAGATAATGTTTTTGATAAAATCTAAGTTAATAGAAAATATAGCTGCAACAAACAAGAAAACAAAGAAGTTAAATAACTGTTTTAAGAGAGAAAAATAAGTAAAAGTTTGAAAGAAATGAATTGTAATAATTACTATCTATATTTATGTAATTTTTAAAATTCATACGACCTACAAAGAATTAGTCTTTGTCACTATTAATAATACCTTTTAATTTAAAACTACTGTAATAATTTTATTTTAGACTGATATTCAGTAATAGAAAGGTGTTCAGGGGATAAAAATTGAAACCAACAGTTTCTGTATTTAATTTAGGAGTAAGTAATTATTACAATTCATATCTATATTTATGTAATTTTTCAAATTCATACGACCTACAAAGAATTAGTCTTTTAAATTAAAAGGTATTATTAATAGTGACAAACTACTGTAATAATTTTATTTTAGACTGATATTCAGTAAAACCAAGATAAGTTATAGAAAGGTGTTCAGGGGATAAAAATTGAAACCAACAGTTTCTGTATTTAATTTAGGACCAGTATGCATAATTATTCAAAGAGAATAATATATATATTAATTTTGTACATAACTACATAATTGATGAATGATCTAACCTGAAAATAATTTTATTATACTTATTAAAAATTCTGGTCTCAACAGATTACAGTTGCAAATTCATTTTTAGTATTAAAATAAATATCTATTCAAAATATTGAGTTCAAAAATTATTTATTGTATGTAGAAAAAAGATAATGTTATGAAGACAAATTGTTTTCTTCAAATAGCCTTTCAATGTTTTAAATTTGATAAAATCACACATCTAAAAGCATACAAATATATTAAGTAAAACAGATAATTAAAAAAAAATAGCTCAAGACTTCAGAAGTTTAATTACTTTGACTAATGTTTTCAACCCTTCTTCAGGACGTGAAGGAAGGTTGATAATGTTAATCAAATATTTAACTTCTGAAATTTTAAGCTATTTTTTGAATTACCTGTTTTACATTTGTGCAGAAGCAGAAAGATGCAAAGATATATCAAGCAATTCTTATATTATAGTATAGGATTGTTTAAGTGGCACTCCATAGACCTAATCTGTCCTCCAACCAGTAAAGATTTAAAAAATTATGAAGACGATTATGAGAAATAGCAATCAGTTTAAAACAGAGATTAATCAAGTTTAGAATCTGAGATAATGAGCATGTATTACTATTTTTGGCACTGTATTACTGGCATATGGCATCATTCTTTGATTTTTTAAGGCCCAATTCACATTATTGAGCCACTCATGATTCAATCTTGCTCTATTCTCGATCTGGTCAAATGTTTACATTATGGGTAAGTCAAGTCTCAGTCCAATCATGCTCCAGTGAAGGTTAACAGGAAAAAATATTCTACTGGAGTTTCACTGAACTTACCTGAACCTGTGCCAATAGAGTGAATAGCTTTCTCTGTTCAATCAACAATCATTCTAGTACTTTTATAAAAACAAAAGTTTAAGAAAGTTATATACATTATGAACAATGGAAAACCTACATGAAATTCTGAAAAAGGTATGTTTATAAATTAAACTTGAGGGTAAATAGCACTAATTATCTACATTAATATACACATAGTGAAATTAATCTAGCAATTTGAATCCATTCAAAAATATTTTACAAATTTATCATCATCATCATCATCTATTAAATGAGGATATAGGATATAATAGTCTTCAAGTTTTCTTTGCATTAAATTTGGATGTACTGACATCCTCCTTTTTACCTTTTTTCATTTCTTAATATTTTTCTCGTCATCAAGAAGAATAACCATAATTGCTAATTTTTCAAATAAAAAATTTAATGCCATTTTCTACAGTGCACAAGCAAAATACATTCAACCTGGACGTGAGCAAATATGTGAACACATTGTAAAATGACCGAACCAAGAATCCGATCAAATTATGAGTGGCTTGATTGGGTGGATCAGGCCTAAATCCCATACATAATGATTATCATCATTGTCAAATAAAGCAGTGAGACACCTTCTCAGATGTTTCATTCTACCATGTGATACTGCATGCCATATTTTGAAATCCTTGCGAAACTAATGCTTATATCAGCACATGTTTGAGATTGGCTTTACTCTGTTTTATATTTTTCTTCTGTAGCTTGTGAGTGAAAACTGGATATTAATAACAACATTAATAGATATATTTATGCAGTTTTGTGTCTTCAAAAATAAATACTGTAGAAAATTGATTTATACAAAAATATGTATGCCATATTAAATAATATAAAAGATATATTTAACGCAACCTCTTTACTACGCTGCTCCATATTTTCAACACACTACTAAAAAATAAAATAATTTCAGCTCACTTGGGCAGGGGAAAAAGCAATCTGTAAAAGTCAAAAACAACGGATTCACTAAAGTGCACTTTCAGCTCAACTGAGCCCTCCTCAGTAGTTCGACTTAATATTTATAATTAAACTAAATAGTCAATGTTATTAAGTTGTACCTGGTAAAATATAAAACTCTCATTGGTTAAATAAAAATATACGACTAATAAAAATTGATCCTTAAAGTTATGTAAATGCACATGTACAGTTACATTCTTAGCCACATTTAGAATACAGGTAGGCCTCGATTAGTGCGAGTTTGAATAATGCGATATTCGATATTGCCAATAGGTAGGCCTCGATTAGTGCGAGTTCGAATAATGCGATTTCGATTAATACAGGTAGGCCTCAATTAGTGCGAGTTCGAATAATGCGATTTCGATTAGTATAGGCCTCGATTAGTGTGAGTTCGAATAATGCGATATTCGATTAGTGCAACTTATAAAAATGATTGAGTTCGAATAATGCGATATTCAATTAGTGCGACTTATAAAAATGATATAGTTTTACAGTTACTGCGAGCAAATATTCGATTAATGCGAATTGTAAGCATAGACCAGTCTTACTAACAAAGCTATTATTTTATTTGTTTGTTTTTTTTTAAATTGTAAATTCTTACATTAATAATTATTTCATACACATTAAACATTAAAATCTTTTATAAAGATTTATAATAGACAGAAGGGGACAGAAAGTGGATCCGAAGATCGGGGACAGAAGGTGACAGAAAGTGGGTTCAAGCCCATAAAAACGAATAGATAAAAAGGGCTCACCCAGCAAGTGAATGCATTCGCTTTCTCCAAGTCAGCCACTTGGCACCATTCAAAATGCAGAGAAGCGCTCTGCGTAAAGGCGGATTCCCACTTGAACTGGACTCCCGCGGCCTAATGAGATGCAAACGCTGATATGCCCAGTATTCGTTCCCATTCAATTAAGCGTTTGTGGTAAACAACTAACGACATTGCACTTGAGAGGCAGGTATTATAACAAACATTGTTCAGATAAATTTGGCAACACTGGAGCAGTCGCCTGCTTGTTTCAGCTCATCATAGTGGCTGTTCAAGTCATATATAGGTAATAAGTAGCAAGCACACTTACATTTCATATTTATTCTGAAAAAATAAATTAAAAATTTATTATTAACAGTTACAATCCAGACTATAGTGAAGCTCGGACTATTTGAAACTAGACTATGTGAGGTATTGCTGTATAAGATAAAATATTGATAATTAAACATCATTTTTGGATTGCAGATTAACATCAGTTAATTCGGAATCTTCTATATATTATTTGAATCTATTAGGGAATTATTTTGAATAGGATATTGATAACTGATATTGGACAGCTAATTGTTTTCTAATAAAAAAATTTCTATTAGAAAATAAATGTTTTCTTGTCCAGTGCTGAGTCGTATTTTTATGTTTTTTTATTTCTATTAAAAATTGGAAATATTTAATTTTAGGATAAGATATCTTAGTCTAGAATTTGTTAAATTATATTGATGCTTTGTTAAATCAATATTATAATTAATCCAGGAGCTTTTTTATTAAAATAAAAATATGAAAAGCCTATTACATATGATGATTCTTTATTGTTTATTAGCCATTGTTTATTCTGTAACATTTAAATATGAATACTATATTTTAAAAAGTGTTTGAAGATTTTTTTCTATATACTTTACTATGCTTTCAAAATTTGGTTGTTATTATTATTATTCACAGATTTTAAAAATTTTATTTCATTCTGTTTTTAGCTCAACGACCAGAACGTCTAAATTGGCATGCAAATATGCGTAAAGATTTATACCTTACATTAGATTGGAATACTCCTCATGTAGCCACATCAGAAGTTTTTATGAAAGATCCTTCAAATAAATTTCGAGTAATTTTCAGTTTATCATTGAATGTAAATTCCTGTTTCATTTAACACTTTGGTGCCAGTATTGTAAAGAAAATTTTCATCTAGAAATAAGGGCAGTTCCAAAAAAGGAATAGGTGTAAATGCTCCCTACTGCATTCTTTCAGATTTCTTGTGAATATTATTCTGTCTTTAAATATCAAATTTATGTAAATTAAAAAATATATTTTTATATATTTTCTTCCTTTGTATATACAGTAAATATAGTTTAAATTTAATGAAAACTAAATATAGTAGAAGCTGCTTATTAGAATCACTTTGGGACTGATCTATTTTGATAACAATAACCAATTGATAACATTAAGCAGTGCATGTCAAAAAAGCATAATTTTCAATTTTTTTTTTTATTATATAGTATATACTGCACTTTGCTGTTATATGCAGTGTAATCTCGATTCATCGTTTCGTCGGGACTCCCGAAAAAACTATGAATACGAGAAAATGATAGATGCGGGGATATAAAAAAAAAAATGAAAATTAGATTAAAAGATAACGCTAATAACAACAATATAATGCTTTATAACTGATGGACGAACACTTATTGAACTTTATACTGTATATTATGTAATTAGTTAAGCGAAAAAGTGAAGTGAAATGATTTACACTTAAGCTGTTGCCAATTCCAGTTTACGAAAAATCACGAAGAACTAGAGCAATAGCAAGAAAATTCTTATATCAAAAATAATTTTTAATTTTTTCTTCAATAAAGGGAATTATAATCTCTATATCAGCAATTTTAAACTATATATTTCTTTATCAAAAAAAAAATAATAAAAAATCGTCAGATCTGGCAATAGTAAGGCCGCATCATTCGTAAGGGCAAAGCCTGCAGTAAAACCACCTAAAGGCGCCGCAAAGTTTTGAAAAGCAGTCATATTTATCTATATGAATTTTATTAAATCAAAAACTTACATCGATCTAATAATTATTAATTAAAAAATGTACACAAATCATATCTTTCCATTTAAGTCGAATCTGCATTATTTAAAATGGTGGACAAGTGTTTATCTTCGGATTTTCTCGCTTTTTGATTAAATTTCAAGTGAAAACGAAGCAATAAATGAACAATTAACAAATAATATTGTTTATTTTAATAGATTTAACCTAACATTTTAGTATTATCAGAGATTTTTTTTATTTTAAATGCGGTATTTTATAGTGGTGTATCGATTCTGATGATGACAACCGAATTTCTGATTACTATAAGTGGACATATTTGATTCTGATGACAATAACCAAATTTCTGATTACTATAAGTGGAGTTTTCATAATGCATTTTAATATGGATGATTTGGGACTGTAGATTTCTGATAACAATAAACGCTTGATAACAATATCTGTGATTACAATAAGTGGCTTCTACTGTAGTAGCATTACAAGAATAAAATATAAGAAATCTTCCCTTAAAAATTTTGTATACAAATTGTTCCATCATAATTTTTTTTTCAAAATCTTCTTGTCTGGAGGTTAAATTTATTATTAAAATAATATTTTTATTTAAATTTTATTTTAACTTTGAAAAATTTTTTATACTTGTATCATCATGAAATAAAGTTGATGAATTATTTTAATAGAATTAATGAGACAATCAGTTATTTTATTAAATTGATTATCACAAAACTCTATTGTAAGTATTCATTATGTTTAGAATATAAAAATGAGGATTTAATAAATGATGATAAATTAACTATACTTTAATAGTGCAAAACTGTTTACAGATAATTATGCAAAAAGAAAAAGCATTTTTGATCTTAACACAGAGAGATCATTGTTCAACTTGAAAATGATACAACACAAAACATTTTTTAAGATTGCTCCGCTTGTTTGAATCCTTAAAATTATTTCTGCTTAGACTTATTATAACTTAATACTTTAAATTCAAGCACATTTTAGCAGTAATTATGCACATTACTATTTATTTAGTGAAGTGCTTTCAGTACAAGACTATCTTCAGCACTATAAACCATAGGATCAAATTTATAAATTTAATTTAACATTGTTATTATGTTCGATTCTAAATTCGAAATTTACACATTAACTCATTATCAATTATTTACAGGGTGACAGTTATTGAGCTATATGAAATAAAAAATAAAATTTTCAAAAACTACTGAGTTCAAACATTTTATGCAAAGTTTAAAAGTAACTGCTGATATTTGGATTTAGGTTATGACATGTTCGATATACTTGCCATGATTGGCTATGATGTGGTGCAGACAAATAGCAAAATTCTGCACAACTCACTGAAGTGTCAAGACTTTTGATGCTTTCAATGACCTCCTGAATGGCAGTTTTGAGCTTAGCAATGGTTCTGGGGTTATTTGCGTAAACTTTATTTTTAATATTGCCTCACAAAAATGAGTCAAGTGTTGAGATCAGGAGAATAGGGCAGCCAAGCAATTCCCATTCCAGTGGCCTCTGGGTACCCCAGAGCCAGAATGCGTTCTCCAAAGTGCTCTTCCAGGACTTCAAACACTATTGGTCCAATGGGGTCATGCTCCGTCCTGCATGAACCACATCTTTTCGAAATCTGAATCTTCATTTGCCTTTTTTCTTTTTATTTACGAACGTAAACTAGGTGATTGCCATTGTTAGTATAATTTAAAGTAAAATTGTGCTTTTATTATTTTAGCTCGTATTTATTCTATTCATTTAAAAATAGATGACTATGTAAAATCACTTTGGGGATAAAACATGCTCAGGGCAAAATGTGAGGGGCCACTTTTCTGGACCCCATTATGGTGTATGGTTTTGACTGTGATTCGCTGTCATTGACGATCACAGCTTGGTTCATTGAACTCTACGTAACTGTAATATTCCCACACTCCGCAAGGAAACAAGAAAAAAATCGCATAACTCCGAATAGAGGAAATTTCCAGAAATGAATGTAATCAAAAACTGAGTATCGACGTATAAGACGCACCCGGTTTTTCAGACCTATTTTCAAAAAAAAAAAGTGCGTCTTATACGCCGGCAAGTACGGTAGTTGTAATGTTGAGAAAACAAACTTTCCGGAAATATAAAAATATATAAAAACTCATCCATATCACTCCTATCCCTGCTACTATACAAATATGACATCACTGCAATTAATGCTACTACGGTAACAAGAACTAAATAAAAACAACAAATAAAATTATTTTGACGATATTTTAATATTAACTGTTATACGGTTAAGTATAATAATAATAATGAAAACATAGGTAAAAATGTAAACAAAATACGAAACTCGTGATGCGAATTGAATGTCGCACGGAGTTACTTTTCATTCGGGTTAGGTCTTCGTCGGCTGATTTTGTGTCGTCTGTAGCCAACAATAGTTCCGGTCCTCCAGAGTGGAAAGACGAAGCATTTCCACGCGGCCAATTCGGCCGAATGATGGGTACTGTGACTATCTTTTACATTCCCCAGAGATGCTTAATTTCTTGTGAGTGCAGTCAAAGATTTTCAATATCATAATCTGATTAATTACCTTAGAGGCATTGCATACAACTTTGAGTTTTAAACAATAATAATATGCATATATTATATTAAAACAAAATAAATTAGAATCATTAAAAACTTGGTGTATTATTTACATTTTGTAACCTATTCATTATCTATAGGGGGCGAAATGCGAGGGGCCATTTTTGGGGGAAAAATGTTCTGGAGGCGAAATGTGCTGGGGATAAAACGTGCTCAGGGCAAAATGTGAGGGGCCACTTTTCTGGACCCCATTATGGTGTATGGTTTTGTCTGTTAGGATTGTCTTGTCATAGTACATCTTGTGTGTTGAGTTTTCTAAGATTGTGTCTGGTATTTTAGTATGGTGTGAGTGTGTTCATTAATTTGTGTTTGGTTGCAAGCTTTTGATGTATTATGTTTGCTACTGTTTTATGTCTGTGCAGGTAGTATGTTTGTGCAAGCAGCTTGCAACCCTATGTAATGTATTGAATCGTTTTGGGTGCTATGTGGCATTTCCTACATGTGTCGTTTGTTAATGTGCTGTCCTTTTAATATGTATTTTTGGCATTTCCTACATATGTCATTTGTTAATGTGCTGTCTTTTAGTATGTATTTTCTGTAGTTTTCGTGTTTATTACCTGGTCTTGTATTGCTACAAACCCTTCTGTTTCACGTGAAGCTATTATAAACCCTTCTGTTTCAGTAAATAGATCCTCTCAGTATGTATTTTCTGTAGTTTTTCGTGTTTATTACCTGGTCTTGTATTGCTATTTTCATGTTTATTACCTGGTCTTGTATAGCTATTATAAACCCTTCTGGTTTAGTAAATAGAACCCCTAATTAGCCAGCTGTTTGACGCTTTGGCATCTATAAAGTGTTTCTGAAGGTCGTGTGGGTGTCTGATATGGAGTTCCTTTCTACACCAATTATTATTATTATTATATATGTAATTAATTTTATTGAAACAAAATATATATTACCTGACTATCTGTTCCCAAAATAATTAACATTAAGAAAAATAGTACTGCCCAAAGAGGAGACAATGGTAAACGAACTACAACTTCTGGATAAGCAAGGAATGCTAAACCTGGACCTGTAAAAATGGTAAAATGGGAAATTTAGTATTTAGTTATTTTTTTAAATTTTTAATATTTCAATTATTTTTTCAGATTATCTTCAAAGAAATCTGTATATCAAATTTAAATTATTATTACTCATATGAAAAAAGAAAATCTTCATATTGCACAAAGATAATATTCATTTATGAAAGATAAATTTTAATCTTTATATGAATAACTACTGAATATAACAATGAGTTATAGAAACTGAATTATGTAAACAACAACATTTCAAAAATATACTGATTCTAATAAGGAAATGTTTAAAAAAATATTATGCACTTTTAAACTTAACAGTAAATATATCTCTGCAATAAAATTCAAAGTTGGCTTAGAACAATTATCTGAATGCATTAGAAGCAAAATAATTTATCTTACCAAATATTTTCTTTATTATTTTATAACAACAAATACTATAAAAAGTAATTATTCTATATGATTCTTGAACAATAAAATAAAATTAAAATTTCTAATTTAATTTTATTTTAATTTCAAATTGTAAATGTAAATAAGAAAAATCTCTTGTAATGCTATCTAAAAGCTATTCTTAAACATATTCCTAATTATATCAGGTCTAGTAAAAAGTAATCTATTATTTTTCCAATAGATGGCTTTAATAAATTGTATCTCGTGCTCTAAAAGTCCGACAGACCGAAAATCCAGCTTAGTGGTATAAAAAGTGTAAAGAAAAGCTCAAAGACTTTGCAATTAAGTTTGATGTTGGCCCAAGCAAAAAAACAATCATATCAATTAAATCCATATCTCTACTTAAATGCTGTGATATTTATTATAAAACAATCATATTTTTTAGAATTAATTTACATACTAAATTTTAAGAAATTTATACATCAATAAGTATTTTAATATGTAAATCTAATAATAAAATGTATTTTTCATATTAATTATGAAAATCAGACTCCTGGACTTTGGCTGACAGAAGTTTGCATAACAGACATTTCATTGATGGTCATTTTCTGAATGGACACATATCTGAATGAAGATATAGCCAAATGGACATTTATCTAAACTGGCATTCAGCTGTCAAGTAAATGGCTATGCAGAACTTAAACAAAATTTATTTACCAGTTGAACTTTGAATCAACAGATTTCCAAACAACAGATTCCAGAAGCAATGGACAAATTTTCAGATGATCTAGATGGAATTTTGGTGTAGGAGACCGAAAATCCAGCTTAGTGGTATAAAAAGTGTAAAGAAACGCTCAAAGACTTTGCAATTAAGTTTGATGTTGGCCCAAGCAAAGGTAAAAAAGCAAAGATGTTGTGCATAAGCATAAACACCTTTTTTTTATCTTTGCTTGGGCATCTTTTAGCAATTTTGAAAGTGCCTAAAACTGTTAAAAGTAATAAGTTCATCTGTACTATGGTTTTATACCACAAAAAACAATATCTTGAAACAATGGACAATTCACATCAATAGACCACTTCTCCCCCAATTAGAGTCCATTGTTTCGAATTTCATCTGTACAATATAATATGCCTATGAAAATATACATGTAGAAAAATTTAATAAAATCACCTTTAATTTAAAAAATATTTTACATTTGTTAAAGCTGCATTTATATAATAAACACTTGTTAAACAATGTTTACCTGATAAACTTTGGATGAATTATCCAAAGTCATATCATGTAAACATGGCTTAATTTACAATTCCAGGTCTCACACCTTTAGTTTTTTAGGAATGACCTGGATCCAGAATGAACTGTCTGTTGTTAAGAAGCATGTACTGAGGAGGGTCCGAAAACGTTTTACGACAATAAACTTTGTTTATTCCTTGCTGATAGTGCTGTAAGAAATTAGTATTTGGATCCAGACCTTTGAACTCCATCCTTTAACCTTTCAGTTAACTCCACCATGGGTGTTGCCAGCATATGATTAGTATTTGGATCCAGACTTTTGAACTCCATCCTTTAACCTTTCAGTTAACTCCACCATGGGTGTTGCCAGCATATGATGGGTTCTAAAAGTGTCTGCTACCAAAAAGTATCCCATGTGATTTGGCAACTTAATATAAACTAATCTAATTAACCAAAGAAGTAGTATCAGATATCAGCAGAAAATTGAATTCTGTCATTAAGAAATATGAGGAGTTATCCCAGAATTGACTTCTTGAGAGCAACTGCCCACAATCTTTAAATATTTATGAGCATTTCATTTAATACTGCAATTTTTTTTGTAAAACACTTACATTACAATTAATATATTTTATCCTTTAGTAAATTTTTCTATCATGCAATGTCTTTTTTTATTAGGTTATATTGTTTGTTTTTTAAAGCAATTACATTACAAAGAATAAATAAAAATAACAAAATTTAAAAAGCCACATATCCATTCAGTCAAATGTCTGTGCTGCTAATTTTCTGTTCAGCCAAATATCTGCCTGTCAAATAGCTATTGGTCATCTGTCCAGCCTTATATCTTAATTCTTGTAATCTTACATGTAATTATGAAAGCATTCAATAACTGCTTAGTATTTATATAATTAACTAATAAAGAATGCTTATAAATTATTTTTATAATAATAAAAAAAATTCACCTGATCTGGCAACTTGAGAAACATCTTTGTTTTGTAAAAATGCCATATGACCAAGGACTGAAAATATTACTAATCCTGAAAACAAACTTGTGCCACTGCTTATACAACAGACAATCAGTGAATCTCTGAAAAAATATTAGATATATTTTATAAAATATTATTTTAACAAAATAAGAACAAGAAATATCCAAGAAAAAACTAAAGAATAAAAAATTATAATAATATTAAAATTAAAATGAAAAGAACTGAAAATATTTGAAATAAAATCATTATAAATGAAATGTCGAGAAAAATCGAGGTTAAAGATTACTTATTAACAAGTCAATATCATAAGATATTATTATAAATATACAGTGAAAACTGACTTCATAACCACCTGATGTGATAACCACGATTTTATGGGAACCAAATTTTTTCCCATAGAAATAATGCTATTTGACTTTCCATAAGATGACCACCTCCCTAATGCAACCACAACCATCATTTTTATAGACCAAATATAAAGTGAAACTATCTATAACTAGCAGACCCATGCCCGGTGTTGCTCGGACAGTTCATGGTGTTGTACTGAAGTTTCTATTTCTCTTAAATTATAACCTTTTAGATGACCTTCAGAATTTTCTTCAATATATTCTGAAAAATCAATTAATGACGTAAATCAACTAATGGAATTTAATATTTACTATGTTTTCTGATAATAAATTTAATAATAATAATAATAAAATATACAATGGAAAAACACAGTCCATTTTAAAATTCAAATATTCTTCTTATGCAATACTTTATTGAAACACTATATACAGTATATTGTGAAAAATACTGTTATCAAATTAATATGAAAACAAACAAACAAAAAATTGTTTGTAATAAATCTTATCATAAATTTTGATTTTGTTCATATATAGCAATTTATTTAATACTGTTTATGCAAAATAATAATAATAATAATAATAATAATAAATGATATTTTTTGATTTTGTATAACAATTATTTTAAGATGCTTTGTTTTATAAACTAGAGAAAGTTCTTACAAAAAATAATAAGAATAGAGATACTGAATGGAAAATGCAAATAAAGGATTGACTTTTTGTATGTACTAAACTAAACACAATATATAAAATTATATTATAATAATATTGAGATTTTTAAAACTTATATCAAGTATTCACTATATAAGAAAACTATATAATGCAATTTATTACTTAATTTTTAAAGAAATATATTTTAATATATATATTTCTTTTAAAATGAATTCAGTTTTCACAGTGCGCATATATTTCTTTTAATATATGCATACTGTGAAAACTGATTTCATGACCATCTGACTTGACAACCATGATTTTATGGGAACCAATTTTTTCCCATACAAATAATGCTATTTGACCCTCCATAAGACAATCACCTCCTTAACGTGACCATGAACATCATTTTAATAGACCAAGCATAATGTGAAACTGTCTATGATGACCATAATTTTTCATCATCACTACTAATTGACTATCTTCATTGCTTACATCAGTACCATTTTCTGTTAAACTTAAATTTCATTTAAGCCAAACCATTAAAATTGAAAAAATTGCACCATGAGAATTTTTCCCCATCATTCATACCATGAAATGACGAAATCATGGTGTCATTTCTACTTTAATGTGATATCTTTTTACAGTGAAACCCCGATTTTGAAACTTTTCAGGGACCGGCCCGAAAAGTCGAACGAGCCGGGAAAACGCACGAAACGGGAACTCTGATGACGTCATAATAAAAAAGTTATATAATTAAAACGTAGGAAGAGGGAAAGTTTTACATTGCATGTATAGGAAAATGCTCGGACTTCCGAAAATAGACGTTTAAAGCGGGAAAGTCGTACGATACGGGAACGCACGAGCGGGGTTTCACTGTATATGCACTTTCTTTAGATTTGTATTTAAGATTTGATAATTAAATTTTGTATTAAAAACGTTAATAATCATAACTTGAAAGCCTATGGTGAAATAATATAGGGAAAACAAGGAAAGTGAAATCAACCAGGGATCCAGATGTTTGTGTTCTATGCAAGCATATTAATCAAATGTAGTCTCATACACGTGTGATGCTATCACTGCATTTTGGATGTTGAAACATGGCTAAACAGAAAGTTAATGCCTTGAATTTTGAAGAGCGAATAAAAATGACTGAAGACAGTAAGAAATGTCTTTCTCAATGAGCATTAGCAGAAAAATTTAATGTGAGAAAACACAAATCCACAAAATATTGTCTCAAAAAGAAATTCTGGCTAAATGGAGGAACAACAGAAATCACAACCTTAAGCGAATGTTGAAGAATTAAAAAAAACTGGCATCAACAATAGAAAATAATGAAAAATTGTTATCTCAATTAAACGATACCGAACACTGCTTTGCCATAGAAATTATAAAAATAAAAATGGGATGCAACAAAGCACTATTGATATTTTTTCCATAATAATTAAATATGTGTTTTCAAACAAATGATAAACTGTGTTATAAATTGTAAAAGTGTAATCATTTTGTTTCATTTAAAAATGCAGTATTATAATTAACCTGTATAAGCTGACCATCTGTATAAACGACCAGTTTTGATTGGAATGGGAGGTGGTCATCTTATACAGGTTCTACTGTTAAGCAAATGAACATTCCCTGCAAGAAACATGTTGAAGAATTAAAAAGCTGACATCAACAATAGAAAATAGTGAAAATTGTTGTCTCAATTAAATGACAATAGAAATTATAAAAATAAAAGTGGGATGTGACAAAGGACCGTATTTTTTTTAACATCACTACTAATTGCTTATGGTTATTGTTTACATCAATACCATTTTCTGTTAAACTTAAATTTCATTTAAGCCAAACCATTACAATTGAAAAAATTATGCTGTAGTAATTTTTTCCCATCATTCATACTACGAGAATAACACAGAGCGATGGAATGATGAAATCATGACATCGTTTCTATTTTAATGCAATATCTTTTTAATATGCCTGTTCCTTAGATTTGTATCTATAATATGATAATTAAATTTTGTATTAAAAACGTTAAAAGCATAACATGAAGGTCTATGGAGAAGTGATATAGGGAAAATAGGGAGAGTGAAAACAACCAGCCACCAGATCTTGATGTTCGTGTTCTACACAAGCATATTAATCAAATGTAATCTCATACAAGTGTGATGCTATCACTACACTTTGGATGTTAAAACATGGCTAAATGGAAAGTTAATGCCTTGAATTTAGAACCACGAATAAAAATGATTGAAGACAGTAAGAAAAGTCTTTCTCAATGAGCATTAGCAAAAAAATTTAACATAGGGAAAACACAGATCCACAAAATATTGTCTCAAAAAGAAATTCTGACTAAATGAAAGAACAACAGAACTTGCAACCTTAAGCAAATGAACATTCCCTGCAAGAAACATGTTGAAGAATTAAAAAGCTGACATCAACAATAGAAAATAGTAAATAATTTCTATTGTCATTTAATTGTTGTCTCAATTAAATGACAATAGAAATTATAAAAATAAAAGTGGGATGTGACAAAGCACTATTGATAGTTTTTCCATACTGATTAAATATGTTGTGTTTTTGAACAAATGTTAAACTGTGTTATAAATTGTAAAAGTGTAATCATTTTGTTTCATTTAAACATGCTGTATTATAATTAACCTGTATAAGATGACATCTGTATAAACAACCAGTTTTGATTCGAACAGGAGGTGGTCATCTTATACAGGTTCTACTGTATTATCAATTTAAAGAATGCAATAGATATTTGCATAGCTAGGTATAATGCTAGATGAAATCAAAATGCAAATACATTTTTTTAAGTAAAATGCTACAAATCAATCCATAAATTTATCCTTAGTTAAATCAAATAACATGTCATGTTTAATTGGATGAAATCTACCTTCACAGCTATTCATACTTGATAGTGTACAAATAAATTTCCACTTAAGTAACTAGTATATTTACAAATAAGCCTTATTCAAAGTGGAAAAATTATTTTATTGTAGAAGTACTTTTGAACTTCAAGAAGTCATCATCAGCTTTACATAAGAACAATTAGAATATAATTTTTGGAATATGATATGTAGAATGTTACTTAAAATTTTGAAATTAATAAATAGAATTATAAACAAATGTTAAGATTACATAATGTAAACCCAAAAAATACGAACTCAAAACTAATGAACTACAGCAAAAGTTACGCCTATTCTTTCGTCCGTGCCGGCTGTTGAAACTTGTTACGACAAGTTCTGGTCAAATGCGCAATAATGTCATCAATTCGTAGGGTTGCCAACCGTTCTTTATTTCAAAGGACAGTACTTTATTTGTAGTTCAATGTCCTTGTCCTTTTCTAAAAAGGCAAATATCTTTTATTTATCTGCAATAAATTAAATATATTACGTATATAAAACTTTGTTCTCACCATGCATTTTACATACACAGATCATGATACTATCTGTAAATATAAAGTTCAATTTATTCAATATTTAACCATGATAACTAATCTCATCTAGAACTTTCCTTTAACATTTTTTAATTTTACATATTTAAATTAAATTGTTTATTAAATAGAATTGTTTTAGTATATAAAATAACGTATATAAAACTTTGTTCTCATTTCACCATGCATTTTACACACAGAGATCATGATACTATCTGTAAATATAAAAAGTTCAATTTAGTTATCATGGTTAAATATTGAATAATATCATCTAGAACTTTCCTTTAACATTTTTTATTTTACATATTTAAATTAAATTGTTTATTAAATAGAATTGTTTTGTTCGTACAATGTTAAATTTGTTTATTTTGTCACTTTGTATTTTTTAAAAATAAAAGCAAAAATGTTAATATTAAAATACACTGTTTTTTTATTTGTACCTAAATATATATATTATCTTTAAAATAAACAATTATAGATTTTGGGCAGGAGTGTCCTTTATTAGAATTTTACGGAGTTGGCAACCCTATGAATACATATGTATATCTTTTACATTTGAAAAGAATTCTACAAGCTAGCTAAATGCTGCTCAACAAAACAAAAATACACAGTAGAAGGAATATTAGCGATCATAGAACAGGATATAATTATTCAAAGTGTATTTGTAGTTGTCGGCTTTGCTATACGAACTTCCACGTCGTTACAAGAAGAGTAAGTCAATTATAATATTTTCATTTTGAAATTTCGATATTTAAGTTTATGGCTTATCAGAAATTAACAATGTCATATGAAAAAAGAAAATGCCGACAATATTCTGAAGAATATTTAATGTTTGGCTTTATTTCGTCCCCGGAAACGCAACATTACCTTTATGTCTCATTTGCAAAAAAACTGTCACGAACGGGTTTTCCGCCCGAACGTGACCCAGGATCGGGACCCGCGCCCCAACCGCCTTTGGCTCCGCACTTAACTTGATGTTAATATTAATGTCGTGCGATTCGAACCATGTGGTTAAATGAGAGAATCCAAAACCAATGTGCTCCATGAATAAATGTAACTATGTTTTATTGTTAAATAATTAAAGACAAACTTACAATGTATTATTAGTAACAATTTAAAATGACAACTGGTCTTCTCGAAAATAATCTTTAAAAATAAATCCAAAACCAATGTGCTCCATGAATAAACGTAACTATGTTTTATTGTTAAATAATTAAAGACAAACTTAATGTATTATTAGTAACAATTTAAAATGACAACTGGTCTTCTCGAAAATAATCTTTAAAAACCTTTCTACTTGGTGATACTTAATAATCAGACTTCTCCTGTCGCCGTCAATCTCCAACACAAAACACCAGTACAACAGTCCACAACAAATGAAGTTAATAATACAAAGGACGGTGTTACTTGGACGCTGGACGAACATGTATTCCACGAGGACGGGAACAGATTAGTTGAGACAGATAGGACAATCTCATAGACTCTATTGTATACAAGAAACGAATGAAGCGCCTCTATGGAGAGTACTTGAAATGAACTCAACTATTAATAAAAATGATGTTTTAATCTATTGAAAGTTTTAATTATAAAAGTTTTTTCTAATAAAACTACCATCAGATTCGTAGAAACAATAACCAACCTTCCACTATCTACAACAAAAGTGAAATGAGTAACGCCCATGGTAACGCCAGGTACTGCCAATAGTGGCAG
>AYEL01091449.1:0-17138 GCA_000484575.1 Olivierus martensii
GTTGTGTGAGCGGTACTTTGTACTGCCTTATCTCGGCTATGGTTTCGGTTGCTTTAGCAACTCCGGGCGCAAGGGGCTGAGGTTGAAGGATCTTCAGCCCGGCAGGCCTACTGGATCAGTGTGGCCCTCTTGCTGAAGTGCCGCAGAGGTGGGGTTCCCTTCCCCGCCGACAGCTCAGGCGATGATTAAATCAGAGTTCCATCTCGCAGAAGGATCCGTGTAGTTCTATTAAGCGGAGCAGGGCCATGCTGCCTTTTTAGGCGCTCAGTCACAGTTATAAATGAGCCCCTCCACGGGTATGAGTACAGCTCGTGGTTGGAACTGGCCCCGCCCTCTTAGTAATCTCCCTGATTAGAAAGGGGGCGTAAAATATGCAAAAAAAGTCGTAGAACTTGTTTAATCCGATAGATGTGACGGAACATGGATTGCAAAATTCGTTTGAAAACGGCACACACTAGTGCATTACCGGTTTAGGCTAAACGAGAAAGGTATATACGGTTCAAACTGAAACTCATTCCTGATTGGATGTTGGTATGGGTGCGTTTTTTAATTCAACACTCTCCACCACTGATGTACATCTAAAATGACGTCATAACAATCCATCGGTGGATGCTAAAGCAACTGTTTTTAAATTCAACATATGCACATCAAGATGGCTGACTGTTTGGATGTTATTTTATCTTCTGCTTCTAGTCAATTTTTTAATACCGACATAGGAAATTATATTTTCAAAAGCAAAAAAAGTCAATTATATAACTATCAACAGACAGAGCATAAACTGATTCTGCAATCTTTAGATTTATTTTTGCGCATGGAAGCAGCCATCTTAAAAAATGACGTCAAAATCTGAATCCACCAGCGTCAACCAAAGGAATACTATGGTTGATATGGTGAGTTCACGAAGGTAAGAGATAGATGGAGATGGCGTGTCTATTCAATCCGGCCAACAAAATTGAATAGTAGTAATAAACAATTAACAGCAAAAAGCCCATCTTTCTGATGCTTCACTCCTTCAAAGCCAAGTGACTGTTCTTGGACTGCTCCTCGTCCGGTTTTACACCGAAAATTAACGGTAATTTGTTAATTGACATCATAAAAGGAGAAGGAGCTTTGTTAGTAAGATGGTCTATGCTTACAACTCGCATTAATTGAATATTTGCTCTCACTAACTGATCGTAAAAGGAGGCGGAGCTTTGTTAGTAAGACTGGTCTATGCTTACAACTTGCTTTAATCGAATATTTGCTCGGACTAAGTGAAAAACGGTATCATTTTTCATTGATCGAATATTTGCTTTCACTAACTGAAAAATGGTATCAATTTTATAAGTCACACTAATCGAAATCACATTATTCAAACTCTCACTAATCGAGGCCTACCTGTATTCACTCTTTATTAATCTCTATGAACTTGTAAACCCACAAAACATGACAATATGATACTCTTTTAATTTATAAATCGCATAATGCAAAACAATCAAAATAAAACCCAATAAATATTTTTTTTATTTTCATTTAAAAACCGTGTAAATTGAGTGCCATGCAAATCAACGGCTAGGTGTATTAAACTATTTTACAATAGGTCAATCATTTAAATTCATAGCACAGAAACACTTCGACTTTTCAAGCAGAGAACCTGGGATTGAATCCCATATTGGAAAATTTATTTGAAACCCCAAGTTCTGCTTGTTTTTTTTTTTTTACAGTCTTTATATTGACTATTCCTTGTTGGGTATAGTCAACAAGCAAAATGTGATAAGAATGACATATAAAAAGTGAATGATTGAGAACTGGTATTAAGAAAAACTAATCATGGATGTAATAGCTGTGAATTCTAAGGTGTCTAGAAAATAATTTTTCTTCTTCATGAATTCTAAGGTATAACTGCTATATAACAGCAGTTAGCATACAAGTGTAAATTTTAATTAAATAATACTAATTAAAATTTACACTTGTATGATATTCATTCATTACATTATATTATTGAACAATATAGGATCATTTTATATTCTGAGACATGCCATAAAGGCAGCTCCCCTGCTTCACCTATTAGAGGGTAAAATGTCTGCGAGAATGATCTCAGTTTTATTCATAGCCTGGGCCATAGGTGTGGGCGTGCCTAATACCTCTAGGTCCAGAAGAATGAACGAATACAAAAACCCTCCAGGTATAACAAGCTTGAGGATCTGTTTGCTGCATCCATACTTTGTGCACAATATCGCCAAGGATGTGACATAATTGCTGTGGTTGTCTCTGTCCACAGAGGAATCCAAAACATGAGACAAAGCGAGTATTTGCTACTGTGAGTTCTCCCATTACAGAACTCCTTAAATCAGATCTTTCATGCTGTAGTAATCGGGCTGAAAGGTTGGACAGAGTCTGGGATCTTTTCAAACCCAGTACCTAACTAATATTCATATCTGTGGTGGAAGAGCATACAAGGTGCATACCTTCTTCTGGCAAAATAGGGCAAGAGAGTTGCCACACTTCATATCCCAATACAGCCAGCTTGCAGCCATGTCTGTCACATGCCACCATGGGGATGATGTGTATAGGCTAGGCTTTGGTGACTTGCCCTGAAAAATCTACAGATCAAAGCTATAGCAATTGATATTAAGTTTTGGTTAAGCTGCCATATCACACACACAATGTACTGTATTTGGCCACTTTAGAGTTCATTACAGGCTGGCCAATACTCATGAAAGTCAACTAGAAAGTTGAAAGATAGGGTTCAGCAGACTAAGTCTGGACTCTTCTTGAAACATTGGTAATATGGGACTCAAAATTGAACCACTCTGTTCTGGTAAACAATTTCTTTTATTATATGATCATTAACTATTTTTATTATTATATCTTTTTGATGTAGCATTATTATATAGGGCAGGGACTTATACATAGGAAACTTATGACATATGCAGCTAAAGTGGCATACTGGAAAATATTTTGTCAAGCAAAACTTTGAGATAATATATTGCTTTTAATTAAATTAAATTTTGAATCAGCACACAAGGAGTAGTTTTTTCAAAAATTTAGTCACTTTTGACATGTATCCTTGAAAAAGTTAGCCATCACTGGTATATTGTATGCTGTGACATATGTAGGTTTTAACTTATATTGGATTTTGCAGAACAATCCATCTATATAAATCTGGATTTTCTACATACTGTTTCATTCTTTATTTAATATTTGCAAGTATATATCATTTATCAAAAAACAAATGCCTCTACTTTTCAAGTGCCATGTAAGGATGTGTGTCCATCTGAGAGAAAAACTGTTGCAAGAGACTCTCGAGAGGGAATTTTGCAAGTGGACACACCCCTGAGAGTAGCTCGCAGCACTCTACTAACAGCTTTTGGCAAGCAAACTTATTGTAGATGGACATAGTTTTATTATATTCTCAGAGATAAGTTTGCAAAATTCCAAAGTATTCGTATTTTGAGAGTGGTTTTCTGAGAGTGCTGAGCAACATATCAAACTTTTGTCATCAAGGCGCAGCCAGATGATTAAGTGGTAACACTGTCAACGTACCATGCACGTCGACAGCATTACTACTATTGAAAAGTTTTTTCAGGAGTAGTAATGCTCGACAGGCTTGGACTCAGACGGGGATCGCCATCCTTTGCCATCTGATCCCCCTCCACGGGTGTGGGTGGTGCCCATGGTTGGAACTGGCCCCACCCCTTAGTAATCTCCATGATTGGAAAGAGGCATAAAAGAAATATATATATGTGGTGACGTTGAAGTCTTTCCACATCTACGGATTGTTAGATATTAATAAAACATCGGAGAGTAAAAATCTTTTATTATATTTCAAAAAAGACAATGAATATGGCGGCCAACCACTTGTGTTGCTAACTGAACAAAAAATAAAATATAAATAATTAATAATTAAAACATATTTCATTATACCACATATATATAAATAAAAAATAATATCAAGGCACTTATTGAACAATATGAAATAAATGAAATTATAAAAATATATATACAGTGAAACCTGTTAAAGTGACCACCCTTTGGGACCAACTTGACTGGTCACTATACATGACAGTGACCCTCCTCCTTCCCCAAAAGAAAACAACAGATTATTCCAAACTGCAAATTTATATTAATTAAAATCGTCAACTTGCAGTCAATCGATATAATGACATATAGCACATACCACCTTGTGATGAACAAAATTCCAAACAATACCTTCTGACTGTATTACAATTAATATTAACCTGTATATGTGCATTTAACATAGTCAAACTTAAATTAAAATACTGTATAAAGGTACATAAACAGTGGTATTATAATATTTACTTTTTAATATACTGGTTTAATAGACTATTTTATCATAAAGAAAAATTCTAATGAAATACTAATCTTTAGAATTTTATCTAAAGGAAAAAATTTTAAGGAAAATTCAGTAATTCCTTCATGAAATTAATTTTTTTGGTCACTTTAGTGGGTTAAAATTTCTTAAAACTAACTATGTGAGTGCAGTATACACATTAGACAAGTAATCACTATACAGAACAAAATAGCATTACATCTTTATGGGAAACAAACCAACTTTTGAAATTTGGTCTCTTTAGCCAGGTGGCACTGTATCAAGGTGGTATCATTTTAACAGGTTTCACTGTATATATATTTTATGTGTAAGAACTTTATTTATATAAAATATGGTATATTGTTTTATAGTATTAATTGTAAATAAAGTATTTATAAAATTAGACTGTTATAAAATAAGGACGTACCAATTTTTATGAAAAAAAGGGGCGTAGACACCAAGTTTGGAAACCACTGGATTAATTGATAAACAATTATTAATGATTTTGCTTTGTTGAAAACAAGAAAAATTAAACTATAATATTAAATTAAATAGAGTTATTTAATTTAATATGAACTATAGTTTAATTTAGTTCATACCGTTATTTTTATAATATCTGTTATAAATGCAGTTTTTGGTTGTATTTTGTTAACTATTTGTTGCTTTAAAAAAAAATTTTTTGTATTTTTTTCAATGATTATATATCTGATTTCATTACTTTCCGATTCCAAAATATTACATATATTTATGTATTAATGCACTTGATTGAAGAAAAGAAAGTGTGCCTTTTTCTAATGTTGCCTCAAGATGACAAAATATTTAGATCCTGTGCTGATAGCTGTAGCAAAACTTAAAAATTTTTGGCCCCCCTGCAAAATATTATTCAGGCACCAACCAAAAAATTTATCTACATACTTATATTAGAAAATAAAAAAGAATAAAATTGCATCATTTAAGTAGCAAAACTTAAAAATTTTTGGTCCCCCTGCAAAATATTATTCAGGCACCAACCACAAAAAATTTATCTACATACTTATATTAGAAAATAAAAAAGAATAAAATTGCATCATTTAAAACCAAAACACAATTGAAAGTATCAAAAGAAAATATATTTAAAATTCTTTTCCCTGGATTTTAAATTTGCAAAATCTCTAATTACATCTTTATATCCATATTTTGGCTACTGCTCCTATTACTGCACTGCCCTGATTCAGTGAATGTTTCACTCTTTTCATGATGCATTTAATTTTTATTGTATTATATTGTTAAAGGGTAAACAATGTACAGATAGAGGATTTGGGCTCCTAATAATTTTGGGCACCCCCACATTGCAGGTCCAGCACATTGTAGTTCTGCCATTGGCTAGTGGGGTGCCCAAAATTATTAGACTGGCTATACACAGATTCCACTTAATTGGGACATGTCAAGACTAAGCCATTTTGACCCAATTAAGTGGCTGCCCCAATTAAACAAAGTTATAATATATCCTAAAATAAAATATGTAATTCGTAGGTAAATAAATAATAGGTAAAAAAATAATAATTAGGTACCTATTTTAATGCTTTATTAAAATAGATACCTAATTATTAGCTTTTTAGTGATCTCCTCTGACTTCATCTTCAACAGTGGGCCGCTGATTATTCACACCTCGCCCGCTAATTATAGAAAACCATTGATCTAATGCTTCTTCAACTTCTGGATCCTTTCCATCATGCTTTCTTTTGGATGTTCCTGGAATTTCTTTCTGTAATTCCCACTCCTCACACAGTTGATTTTCTTGTTGTAGGAGATGTGCTATGGTAGAATTTGGTTTATTTCAGTGAATCTACGATGGCTTGTATTAAATGGCTGGCTTTTAATTTTATCCAGCAAAACAATTTTACTTGAAAAATGTTTTTGAAAGGGTCTCTAATAGGTCAAGACATCCTAATGTGGCATCTCTCCAGGCCGCTATTTAGGCAGCGTTTTTGAACTTGGACAAGCAGGCGTTGCGCAGGGCATGTTATCGTTTCCGGTCAAGGACGAGGCAGAAAACTTGAACAAGCAGGCGTTGCACAGGGCATGTCATCGTTTCTGGTCGAGGATCGAGGCAGTAATTGGGGCAAAAGGAAATTACATCGAGTAAGAGGACGAGGCAGAAAACTTGAACAAGCAGGCGTTGCACAGGGCATGTCATCGTTTCTGGTCGAGGATCGAGGCAGTAATTGAGCGTTGCACAGGGCATGTCATCGTTTCCGGTCGAGGATCAAGGCAGTAATCAAGGCCATGTCATCGTTTTTGGTTGAGGATCGAGGCAGTAATTGAGGCAGAAGGGAATTACATAAGTAATTTTAATCTAAAGGGATCCCAAATTAATGTGTAAATGATAATTTTGATAATTTTATTCTTTGTTTAATTAAATTGTTTATTTTGTCCGGATTTAGCTGGCACACCCTGTTTAATTATAAATGTTTATTTTGTCCGGATTTAGCTGCTACCCTCTATATATACAGTAGATTCCACTTAATTTGGACACATTAGGACTAAGCCATTTTGACCCAATTAAGTGGCTGTCCCAATTAAACAAAGTAATAATAAATTCTAAAATAAAATATGTAATTCATAAGTAAATAAAAAATAGGTATTTCATATAACAATTTATTTACAAACAAAGCAAAATAATCTTGTTTCACTATAACTAAATTCAATACAAAATCCAATATTACACACAAAATAAAATAATTTTGTTTCACTGTAACTAAATTCAATACAAAATCCGATAATATCTTATACAATACTCAAGTCTTTATTTAGCATTCATATAAAATGTGGTTGCCTGGTTTTCTACAACTATACTATAGGTTTCCAAAAGGTTTTCTATTTCTTATGCAAGAAAATAAGAATATAGGACTATTTCATTCCACTGTCTTAAAAACTAATTTTTTAATTAATTAGTTTACGTTTTGCTCATTAAGTAATAGCAAAATGCCATTAAGTGAGCTGTATTTACAGTAGGTCCTTGTTTAATTAAACAAGGACCAACTGTAAATACAAGACTGAAGTTAAATTGTTCAAAATTTTAATGTTTTATGTAAGATCAAATTTATGGAAATCAGATATACATTATTCAAGGAACACCTGTATTTTCAACAAAGACAATGATTATGTTCTTATACCATCAAAATAGCTAAGAGGCAGTGGATGGTACTGGTTTTTCTTAGATACATACTCTTGAGAAATACATCAAACAGAAACATAGATGTATTGTTTTCACCTGATTAAAAAAATATTATTATTATTTTCAAATAATATAACAAGAAAAAGAAGCAGTAAAAAAAAAAAAAAACTAGAATGTATAAACCCATTAGAACACAGGACAACAGTCCTTCCTTTAAATTAGAACTGGAAGTAAACTAATTGAAAGAATATAGAATAGGAGAAACACAAAAGATCACACCTTATTCACTTATCTGTGAAGATGGGTTTTCAGAATAAATATTAGGAAATCTAATAATCATACTAGCACTAAAGGCAGGAACTTTCACAAAAATTTAACACACTAGTTAACATGGTAGAAGCGCTTTCGATTCTTTATTGGAATCCTCCTCAGCTACAAACTCATTATAAAATCAAATTTTATACATTCCATCGAACGCTAACAGAATTCTACAAATATTTTTGAAGATTTTCATTGCCCTAGCAATTGTATGTAGATTTTGTAGAATTCTGTTAGCGTTCGATGGAATGTATAAAATTTGATTTTATAATGAGTTTGTAGCTGAGGAGGATTCCAATAAAGAATCGAAAGCGCTTCTACCATGTTAACTAGTGTGTTAAATTTTTGTGAAAGTTCCTGCCTTTAGTACTAGTATGATTATTAGATATCTTATTATCAAGGCAGTGTATTATTATCGTTAGTTACTTAAATATTAGGAAATGAAATCAACATTATATGTAAAATCCTCAGACAAACTGAAAAGTGGAGAAAATATAGAAAATTACTACAGAAATTATCTATAGAGAGAAAGAAAAATACACCAATATATATTTGATTCTGAATAATTACTAATAGTTTATAACAATCTTTATCTATTATATAAGAAAATTGGTCAAAAATAACTATTTCATATTATGTTTTCAGTCTTTGTTATGAATTTGTTTTATAATTTATGTATGTTAGGTTAAGTTATTACTTATCTTACTGAAATGTTTTTTATAAAATTCCTACCCTCTTAAATGTGAAATATTTGCATCAAAAAGAATTTAAATTTAACATTTGATGTTATTTTCTAATTATGCATTATTTAGGGGGCATTCAAATTATTACATAATTATAATTTTTATCATTTTAGACTTCCACTACCCTATGCAAAGCAATCATAACCAACTTATTGATTTCTCTCTTAAAATTCCATAAGAAAGAAAAAGGATCAAGTGAATTGGTTGATAGGTTAGTATTAGGGAAACCAAGTTGAATTATCGGTTTAAGAACTTCAGAATTTTGTTTACGTTTTATTTGGCTCTACAAGAGAAGTCTAGTGGACTCTCCCAGATGGGAATTATAGTTAGTTTTTTTTTTCTTCTTCTTTCGTGTGCTCCTGACAGTGAGTGTTTCGGGTGTCGATTACTCTCTCTTTGGACTACCAGCTCCCTTCTCCAACAGAAATACCAGTTAGCTCACTGAGTTATCCTGGAGCAGTCTGCTCAGGTGCCTCCAGAGGGGCATTATGAACAGCTAGACCTGGATTTTCGGTCTGTTTCCTCCTGATCGGAGGAGAAAAAATTAAACGAATGCATGCGGTTGGGGTGTCTCCCCACCATACTAACTGTGTTCATCTCGGGGGCGTCTCCCTTCCTCACGTCCACCCGGCGAAGGTATACGAATTCTTCTCCACCCATGTCGTCCACTACAAATAAATTACAGAAACCCGATACTCCAGAGGGGGTATTTCTCATAATCAAAACCGCATCGAGTGCCTGCGCCCAAGAACTCCTATGACTAGACACTTTCGTCAGTGTTACAGTATCAGCAAAACTGTCTCCGGACAGTATTTGCATAGAGTATCTGTTGAAGAATGTAGATATCGCATACTCAGCACATAAATTACTGGAGTGGATTCAACAGGAGGATATCATGCTATCAGAGGTGCACCAGTTTTCTCGCATCGAGAATGGCACCCGCTCTCCTAGCTCCATGGTCCTCATCTCTGTTGTCAGTCGATCGGATCTTCAGGAGGTTAAGCTGTTCTTCCAACGTTTCCGCTATATTCCATGCCCTCGTATTTGTGCTAAATGTCTGGTTTATGGACATTCCGACAAGAATTATCGAGGGAACCCGAGATGTGCTAAATGTGGTAAGAATCACATCACCTCGACATGTACTGCCACGATGACCTCCTGCCTTCATTGTCAAGCGAACCACAGGACAGGGGACACCACCTGCACCCGTTACTGTGAGGAGGCGCGGATCCTTTCCCGCAAAGTTCAAGATCGTTGTTCTTACGTGGTGAAAGAATGCCTCATGCCGACTTCTCACTCTTACGCAAGCGTGACGAACCAGGCACATTCCGAGTCTTCTGCACATCGTCGGATTGACCTCCAGGACCCTCGGTTGGCTCGCAAGCCTCCTAGCCCCCCGACGGATCCGGACACGCACCAATCTGCATCCACATTGTCGCCTTCAGACAGAGCCATTCTCTTCCGACTGTCGGTACTAGAAAAAACTGTTGCTGACCTAACACAGGAGCTGCACAGAGTCTCATCCTTACTTACGGCCCTCCTCCCAGAAATCTCAGGGAGCGCATAGTCTCTACCCCCATCAAGTAACTCCCGCCGAGGCAGACCAAAATGCCACCATGCAATCTCTAAAACACCATCTCAGCAAGAGCAAATGTCTATATCGAGTAATAACCATCCACCTACATCCACTCCACAACTACCGGAGACAAACGATTTGGGAGTGATGGAACATTCACTGCCACACCTCATATCCTCACCCCCATTATCCTCGGAGATACCATCAACCTCGCAGCTGGAAATAGACGTTGACACTCCTGCATACACCTCCATAGTGAACCACAACAAAGTTAACCTCCTCACTCCTGATTGCATCAAACAAAGGACAGGAGTAACAATAACACTTCTCGTCTGCATATTATACAATGGAACACGAGGGGAATCAGAAGTAAGAGAGATCTGCTCATCTCATTGGAATGGTTCCAGTACGCTGATGTCATCTTGATCCAAGAGACATGGTTGTCCCCAAACACGTTTTTCAACCTCCCAGGATATACCATTTTCCGAGCAGACCGTGGCATCCTGGCAGCGATAGCCGATCAATGGTCTGCTACCAGCCACATGTCCTTTTTCAGACCCAGAAGTGGAATGGCAACAGACGACCCTTTATAACGCTGATCTCCAATTGGACATTCTCAACCTCTATGTCCCCCACAGGAAGGTGCCAGCAATCGCATTACAAGAGTTTGCCTCGTATACATCATCTCCATGTTTTATTGGCGAGGACTAGAACCTTCACCACCCCCTTTGGGATAATCATGCCACTTCCTCAAATACCTTGGGTCGACAGTTGTCATCCCGAGGGAATTTAGGACGCAAATGTTAGTGGGTCGCATCCACTAACATTTGCGTCCTAAATTCAGGTGCCCAAACGTTGTTTTGGCCGGGCAGCTCCTCAGTAGTGGACATTTCCATGTGTACGGCAGACCTCTATGGAGAGGCCCAGTGGGAGGTGCTCTCCGACCCTTTAGGCAGTAACCATTGGCCGATCCACTCTTCACTGAATCTCAGAGGGAATCATCCTCTCCCTTCCCCTAAGACGAAACACTACACAGACTGGAAAGCTGTTGAAGGCAGCCTAGCGTCAGTCGCCGTGGAGCTGGCGTCATCTCACGAATCCTATACCAATCTGATTGAAACATTACTTACTACAGTGGATCGATTTACATATTACTATGCGAACAGAACTTCCAAAGGACCTTCCTGGTGGAATATCCATTGCAGAAGAATCCGAGCTAAAAAACGACGTGCACTTCATGTTGCTCTACGGCAAGTCAGTTTATCGACTTGGATGACTTATCAGCAATTCGACGCTCTCCTTCGACAGGCCGCGAAAGAAGCATGGAGAAGATGGTGGCAACAAATTTGCACAGTGGGAGCTGAATCAGGGTCCATCTATCGCATGTTCCATCACTTTCGAACACAGGCAGTCTTGCCCCTCCGCTCACACCTCATCTTGCAAACCTCATCTGGAACAATCTGCTCTTCTCTCTTCCAGGTGGAAGCTATGGCTCAACACTATGGTCGTCCTCTTCAGGAAGGGCTTTTGCTCCAATAGCACAGCCCAAGGAAGGACATCTCTGGACCATGGATGATAACTTTTCCCTTTGGGAACTCAATATGGCCATCGCATGCACAAAACACCATTCCCCTGGCCCAGATGGAATCTCACAATGAACTGTAGCAGATTTGGACATTACGGCAGACAGTACCTACTCCGGAAACTTAATAGGATTTGGGAACAAGGAGTTTCCCCATCGAGTTGGAAATCTGCGGTTATAGTGCCTTATATCAAACCAGGAAGCAACGCCAGTTCGATTACGGCTTACCGCCCAATATCTTTAATGTCGGTTGTGGCTAAAATTTTCGAAAGAATGATCCTCAGACGGTTAATATTGTATCTCCACTCCAGACAACTTCTCCACCCCCATCATTTCGGATTTCTACCAAATCGGGGTGTGATCTCGACCATCATCACTATACATTCGCCACATTGCCGTAACTCAGGCGAAACGACATTGGACTTTTCTACTTTCACCGGACATAGAAGGAGCCTATGATTCCATCTGCCAACAAGCACTGATAGCTAAGCTCTGCCATATAGAAAAAAGAAGCCATCTACCGAAATGGTGTATAAACTTCATTTACAATCATACATTCCGTGTCCGATGGAGAGGAATCCTATCGTCCTCTCGATACGGTATCGCCAAGATACGGTGTTCCACAGGGGACAGTGTTAGCTCCTATTCTGTTCACTATTTACATGATGGACATCTGGCCAGAGATCCCAAGGAACACCCAATGCTTTATTTATGCAGACGATATCTACATCCTCACCAGTGGACCAAACAGGGAACATACACACTGACGACTACAGCAGGCGTTTACGTCGATTGAATACTGGTTGACTAGATGGAGCTTAAATATTTCCACGACGAAAATTAAGGTGGTCGACTTTTCTCCAAAGACCCATCAATCGCCGCTCCACATCACCACCACTGATGGCACTTTTCCGCAACAGCCGACGGTTCGCATCTTGGGTATGCACATGACAGCTACCTTTACCTGTACAACCCATATTAACTTTGTTTGAGACAAAGCCAATAAGGCCAACTATTTCTTAAAATTCTTTTCTTCCCGACAGTTTGGTATCCGAACTGACCAGTTAATATGGATAGTCAACACCACCATAAGACCAATCATCGAGTTCGGTGCACCGTTACTCTTACAACTTCTGGCTACCTCACTTCGCTGCTTGAACTCAGTATACCACACTGCACTCTGCATCGCCTTAGGTCTTCCAAAGATTATGCCCATACCCATGCTGTTGGCAGAGGCAGGAACTCTTCCTCTCCATCAGAATATGATATCAGGCATTAAAAATTTTTATCACACAAATCTCTCAGGGGGCCAACTCTCCGCTAAGCAGAACCTTCCGGAAGACACAATACCTACAGTTTTACCGTTGGCGATCGCACCAACAGCCATTCGACCTGATCAGCACACATCTGGCCACCCAAGCGAAAATTCAACTGTCATCCATAATCAGTGTCAAGGGAATTACCCCCCGTTAGAAACGATAGTCCCCTATTGTGTTCTAGGGGCCTACCATTCCAAACATTAGGTCTTCCAATCCCGGCGTACAATCAGTTTATCTACTCCACCTTAGCAGAATGCTGGCTGGATTGGCAAATAGTGGCGGTGGATGCCTCTAAATCACCATCATGGACAACAATCGGGATATACATCCCGGATCAACATTGCCACGGTTGTCTCTCTGTGGACAACAGATGCTCCATCTTTACGGCGGTAGCCATTGCCCTTTCCATGGCGATTGTAGTCAGAATAAAATTATTTTGGCAATCAAGGTTTATTAAATATTAAATAAAGCTTTCTATTATTTATTATTCAAAAAATTTATTTGATTATATGCGAGATGATTGCCTTCTTACTAAATAAAGCCTATGTATTTTTTTAATTAAAAACGAATTGTTGGACAAAAATTAGTTTAAACCATATGACAGCTATTCTTGAGTGCAATATTTTGGCATTTTTTCAGAATGTTTTTGATTAAATTTATAATTGTAAATAAATTTTTTTAAGATTTCAAAATTATAACTATTCAAATTTTATCAACTTAAAGTCAGCTAATTGGTAAATTTTTCCAATTAACTAATAATGAACAAACCACAAATGAATAGAAATTTTAGTTAGAATAAATAGTCCTGATTAACTGAGATTCATTTAATTAAGATTCTGCATTATTATTATTATTAATGAATTGTCAAAAAGTTATGTATATAGTACTCTGTAATCAAAATCAAAAATACAGGTACAAAATTTATCAGTTATAAAATGATGAACTTCTATAAAACAGAAACCCATTAAGAAATTTTTGTATGATATCAAGATGTAGTAAAACAACTGTAGTATACATTTTTAATTGTTCGGTGATTTATAATTTTTATACATAGTACTATTTTTTTTAATCTTGAAATAAAATTTGTCTAGGAAAGAAACAAACCAAGGGATCCACTGATTAGATGTTATAGGTCCTGATTAAAGTATACCAGCATAATTTTTTCTGACAGTTTTCTCTAACAATCCAATGCAAGAGACAGTATCTTCTTTGTTAAATGAAGAGTTTCATGTAATACCCAAGAAATGCCTTTCCATTTCTGGATTGAATGTGCAAAATATGTTCCTTTTCTGTTCATCACCAGTAGTCCAGAACATCACCATTCAATTGGCAAATTTTTCCTCGCCAGTCCAAGTGGCGTGGACTCCGGATCACGTTGGCATTGACCCCAATGAAAAAGCAGACGCTTTCTCTAGATCGCAACATACCAACAGTTCCATCTGGCACTCCATCCTTCCGAATGACGTCACCAAATATCAGCGCAATCTCAACATTCAGAAACATGCGGAGCGTGTCACAACTACGATTGGTCAGAGGTATGCCGTCACCCACATCGACCCAACCTGCCGCTGGCATTACCAGCACTGCAGCTCTCACCTTTATGAAATCGCACTCTGCCGTTTACGAACTAATACCTGTTTGAATTCCTTCCTTTATTCCCGTCGTTTGAACCAATCACCAAACTGTCCACACTGTAATACCCAAGAAATGCCTTTCCATTTCTGGATTGAATGTGCAAAATATGTTCCTTTTCATACCCGCTTGAGTACGAAGATCGGCATCAACGTCTCAACGACCACCAATCTGGAAACCCTTTACTGGCCACAACACACCAGAAATATTAGCAAATATATACAGGCGCTTGAACAATTTATTCACGCCACACATTGATTATGAACACCAACTTTAACATCTCGGAGGATAAAGCGGTGGCTATACCCTCCATATTAACAGGAAGAAGAAGTCTAGTTTCAATTTGAACTTTCTCTTCAGTTTTGCATGATTGACAATTTAAAGAAAATAGAGGGTAGAAAAAAAGGAATTTTAGGAGTTTGCACAGAGCTTTTGTTCTAGCTTAGCTCTCTCTCAACTTGCTTAGTTCTCTCTTGCAGCTCTCCTTCTCTTCTGCAGATGTCCATGGTTGGATTAATATTGTCATTTTGTTTGTCAGTATTTTTGTCATCTATCAAGTTTTATTCAGCAAAGGAACTAAACAAAATATGAAGAAGAAAAGAAAACAAAATTCTCCCCCTTAGGTGTGTTTATGAGTCTCACATTAAACTACATCTTATAATCCCAAATAAGTCAGAATTAAATTTTTCATTTAGCTTTATTCATTTCATCACTATTTGTATTTTGTTAGCTTTTATTCTTTGTTACTTCTGATAAATTTATATTTATTATATTTGTTTTATAATTATTTATATTAAATAAACATTATATTATTTTTAAAAATAAGATTCATACATCATTCATTTTACAAATTTGAAATTGTTAATATTTAGGGATTTTTAATGTTGAGGGCAATAAAAAGTATGACAAAAATGTAAAATACTGTATATAAAATTCATACTGTAGTCCAGGTATATTGTACAAATACTTCTAATAACAAATGGAATTTTAAAACTAAAAAATTTTTTAAATCTTATATAAGCATGAAGGCAATTCCCACATAAGAAATCATCAAACTTTCCTTATTCTACTCTTCCTCTAAAATGCTTATGTTATATTTGAATGCCCTTTACAATTGAAGAGAAATTTTACCTTGAATGCTATCACTCATTCATGATTTAGATTCTGTTTCTGTGTTATTGTTTACAGCTTTTATGACTCCATTAAGTATTTAAGGTATATTATAATCATGAACATTAGCAAGAAATGAACATTTATGAATTATTTTACAATATAATGTTAATATTTCAAATTTATTATGTGGTATATTAACATTAGTACATTAAAAAGAAATGAACTATCACACTATTTATATTCAACTTTTCAACTTAAATATATTAACTCTGCACTTAAAATCTTGCTGAATTAAATATATATAAAGTTGAACAATATTACTATATATATATAAATATCAGGCGCTCAAACAATTTATTCACGCCACACATCAATTGAGAACACCAACTTTAACATCTCAGAAGATAAAGCGGTGGCTACACCCTCCATATTAATAGGAAGAAGAAGAATTACATAAAACCGGTACCTCTTGATATACTTCTTCTGTCTGGTCACTAGACTCTCTTCTATCATTGTTTTCTCGCTCAGAATCTGCTTGACATTTTTTCTCTCGGCTTTCTAAGGTCTCTCTATAAATTCTATCTACTAACGCTCTGCTATAACCATGCTTTGTTGCTATCTCTTTAATTATTTCAAGTTTTTTATTAATCAATGATTGATTGTTACAGTGCGATAAAGCTCTATTTACATATGATTTTATGGCCGCCTTTTTGTAGCTCCATTTATCGTTCGACCATCTGGGGATTATTACCGGGACGCTCGAGGGTTTCCTGTAAACCGAAGTTTCTAGCATACCTCCATTTATAATTATTTGGACGTCTAGAAAATGTGTATTCCTGTGATTCTTTTGTTGTAAAGAGAGTTTCAGACCATAACTCGGGAGTGTGAAGTGCTTTTCTAGTTCATCTGACTTATCTTCTTGTTTCCAAATTACAAAAACATCATCTATATATCTTACGTAAAGATGGGCTTCAGTGATGAAATCATGTATTTCATTCTATAATATAAAATCTCTGTTTCAAACAAAAATAAATAAAAACAGCATATTTTATCTAATTTTCGTGTGTTAAATAATTTATTGGAAAAATAAATTACATAATATGTGACACAATTTGTTTTTATATTTATTAATTCATTAAGTCAAGATAAATATGTTGTTTACGTTTAGCATCGTATAGCTGTTACCATAGCAACACAGCTGCCTGTTTCCTTTTTTGTGTTTAAATTTATTCTTTAGAACGAACTGCCTGAAGGTGGCGTTATAGCCGAAAACGTTTGTGATATTTTAAATAAATGTGTTTATTTTATCTTACTCAACTGCGATTAGTGCTGTTTATGTTTATCTTGACTTAATTACTGAGTATAAGCAGTTTTCCAGTTTTAACA
>AYEL01091450.1:0-59156 GCA_000484575.1 Olivierus martensii
GCTTTCGAGATTCCATCTGCCTGGTGTATATTAACAACATTTTCTTTATTTCTATTGCTCTTCAAAATTTCAATTTTTTCCGCAGTAAAAAGATCCCTAGGGTCTTAGCACCTTTCTTATAATTCTGGCCTCTTCCCAACAGATATTAATATCTTTTTCAAAAGCTCTTTGAGCTAACGCTGTTGTGAGATTGCCTCTCTGTAGATCTTCCTTATGCTCTTTTAAGCAGTCTTTAAGGTTCCTACTTGTAGCTCCTATATATACTAGTCTTTAAGGTTCCTAACTGTAGCTCCTATATATACTTCCCTTCGGTTATCTTGGACATTATGTAATGGTACTTTATATAATCCTGCCTCCAGATCTCTCTTTCTCCTACTCTTGTCGTTCCTTAATAAGTTGAATATAGTTGGCAACCTTTTATAGCAGCATTTTCTTTTAGTTTTCTTTTAGTCCTCTTTAGCATTTTATATTCATGGATGTTGTACGGCAGAGCTGTCCTATCCAATGTATCCGTTAGATTATTAGACAATTCATTAAACTGCACTAGGTTCTGACTATTAAGCCCACTATCACTATCAAAGTGGGCTTAATAGTCAGAACCTAGTGCAGGAGGCAGGAGTATATAAAGTACCATTACATAATGTCCAAGATAACAGAAGGGAAGTATATATAGGAGCTACAGCTAGGAACCTTAAAGATAGCTTAAAAGAACATAAGGAAGACCTAAAGAGAGGCAATCTTACAACAGGAGCATAAGGAAGATCTACAGAGAGGCAATCTTACAACAGCGTTAGCACAAAGAGCTTTTGAAAAAGATATTCATATCTGTTGGGAAGAAGCCAGAATTATAAGGTGCAAGACCCTAGGGATCTTTTTACTGCAGAAAAAAATCGAAATTTTGAAGAGCAATAAAAATAAAGAAAATGTGTTAATTATTATACCTCAAAAAATTTTACAAAAACTTGACTTGTAAATAATGAAGAATGTTGTGCTGCAAATTCTAACAACTGAAGTGCACTTTTCCTCCTTTCTTCAATGACATCAGAAGCAAATCTACCTATAATTAAATATATATAAATTTACAAGAACATTTGCCTACTTTATAATGTATATATCAATAATTATAAAATCTTAGGAACTAAAAAATTAAAGAAAAATGATGAGAAATTAAAAGGTTTTTGATATATTAACATTAAAATTTTATATTCAGAACTGAATCGTTTAAAAAATATTTGATTGTTATGATTTATAAAAAAAACAGGAAGGATTAATAATATATAAAAACTACCAAATAGCCTTAAAATACTAATTATTGATTTAGAATTCATTACAAATTATAAACTAATGCTATCACCATTTATAATTTTGTTATTTGTCTATAATTAATTCTAAAATCAAAAATTATTACCAAGTTATTAATCTTAGTTGACTGATTATTATGATTTTCATATCTATCTATAGCAGTTTAAGAATATTCCCAGTTAGTATTTAAGAAGGTTTAAGATTCAAATAACAGATCAGGAATATTTAATGTCAGCTTATTCTATTGAATATCACTAATCAATTAATTTAAGTTTAATTAATGACACACAAAATCATTAGATAATTCAGAGATCTCTGGTTCAGTTATGGATTATTTCACATAATAAAATTAATTAAAAATCTTAATTTTAGTCATTAAATCTAGACAGCAGCAAATTTAGTATGTAATTTGTAATTAATTAATTAATTATAAAACCAAGAATTATTATTGAAATAGTACTTAACAAGTTTGGACAATAAACTTATTTTATAAATAAATGAAAGATTAATACTTTTGTAAATACTGTACAGGTTGATAATCAAAAATCCAGCATCTTCGGGACCTGAGGATTGCCAGATTTTTAAAAATTCTGAATTTTTGATGTATATATATATGCTGTATATATTTAACAGAAAAGGACTATTTGTCAGTGCTTTAAAGAAATAAAATTAAACACTAAATCAAAAACAAATGAAATTTTAATGTTCAATAACTACATAAAAGACTGTAGTTCTACAGAATTTTAATTCATTCTAAATAAAATAGTTCTACAGAATTTTAATTTGTTACTGTAACCCTTGAAAAAAGTTAAAAGCTTTTATATAATGCTAATAAACAAAAAAAGTCAGAAAAAAATTTATAATGTAAATCATGTCTAAAAAAAGCCAAAAAGAGCTCATTTGGTGTCAAGAAAGCCAATCTGGCAACCTTGATTGCAAGCATGACCAAACATCTGATTCTGGGGTACAGGTCTATCAAAACATAAACGGAACCCCCAAAAAACAATGGCGTGCCAACGTGGTAAATTTAAAAATGTGCTCTGACATACGTGCCAAAAAACTGATGGAACTGGAATATTGATTGTTGGATTTTTGATTATCAACCTGTACACTAAATAAAATAGTTCTACAGAATTTTAATTTGTTACTGTAACCCTTGAAAAAAGTTAAAAGCTTTTATATAATGCTAATAAACAAAAAAAGTCAGAAAAAAATTTATAATGTAAATCATGTCTAAAAAAAGCCAAAAAGAGCTCATTTGGTGTCAAGAAAGCCAATCTGGCAACCTTGATTGCAAGCATGACCAAACATCTGATTCTGGGGTACAGGTCTATCAAAACATAAACGGAACCCCCAGAAAACAATGGCGTGCCAACGTGGTAAATTTAAAAATGTGCTCTGACATACGTGCCAAAAAACTGATGGAACTGGAATATTGATTGTTGGATTTTTGATTATCAACCTGTACTTACAAATAAAGGTTTTATTCATAAAAAAAACTATATACACAACATTTATATATATAAATATATATGTTACCGTCAAAACCCAAAATTAGTTAAAACCCGATTTGCCTAGTTAAAACTTGTTGGAACAAAGCCCATTCATAAATACTAGTATTAACTAATTAATACTAGAATTCACTACATTTGTTAGAAACATCTGGTTTTCACAAAAATTCTCTAGTTAAAACTCGATATGACTAGTGAAAACTAGTATTACATAAAATTTCTTTTACAAGGATAAGCCTGATAGCTTCCTAATCATGCAATCATGCGTTAGGGGAAAAGAATAAAAACATACTAATTGAAATCTACAAAAGAAATATATTTATGAATATAGTAACTGAAATTTACAGAAGAAATATATTTATGATATACATAATTTGTTTTTGCATGGAAAACTTTTATGACATTTAGAGTTGCAGAGAATTCCCTTCTTGCACAAGCATCTTTTTGAAATACAATATTTCTCGCAAACCCAATGTGTAAAGTCTTGTGGTACCATCAGCGCTTTCCTAGCTGCCATCCTCAAAGAAGTATCTGTATCTGATACATCTTCAGGCATCAGGAGACAAACGTCAAATTCTGATTTACAAAAGATATTTTTTCATAATCATATTTTGGGCACTCTCTAAGTAGTACAAATACATAAAAAATACAGAACCTATCTGCAATATAATTTATCCAGCTTTTCATCCTTAGTTCTGATCTTGAGCAGAGCTTCATTTTTTTCCAGCACAAGTCCAATGATATTTCAAAAATCTGCCTTTGCTCTGTTCATATCTGGGATTGGGAATATGACATTATCTTCTGCTTCAACAGAGGAGTGGTGGCATCGGAGATGTTTTTTGTTTTCTTGGCCTGTTTAGACAAATTTTCATGAGCTTCTCTCCTGGCTGATGTGATGTAAACTTCACTAGGACCAGCCTCATGTTGTTCTTCAGCAGAGGTGGGTCTCAGCTTCATTCTGTAACGCATTCAACTCTTCGATGAATCTCTGGAGTTCGTCCTCATCTTCAATGTTTTCGAGAACATCTGATGGCAATGTCAAAGTCGAGAGTCCTACTCTTGGATCTATCTCAAACATGGCTCGATAAGGCGACTGTTTCATTCCAGAATGAAAAGTTTGGTTTTTCATAAACTGAACAAATTGAAGGCCTTTAATTAATTACTTTTAACTAAAAAAAACTGTAAATAATTGCAAACAAAGCAATTTTTCCGTCAATACCAGTTTTCCCTAAAATGTGTTAAGGAATTCTAGTACTGACTAGTTAATACTAGTATTCACGAACAGGCTTTGTTCTAACTAGCTTCAACTTGGCAAATCAGGTTTTGACAGTAACATTTATATGGACAATAATGGATTGAAAAATCTTTTATATACACTAACGGAAAAAAAAATCCCAACACCAAGAAAAAATTATTGTAGTCAGTAGAAGAGATGAGCTTCAGTAGAAGAGATGGCAACTGTAGCTTGTTTCTTACTTGACCAGGAAATTGGACACCTAAAAGAAATATATAACCCAAAAGTCTAATAAACACAAGCACTTAATAAGCAGTCCAGAAGTAATCGACTTAAAATAAAATTTTAATAAGAAACGTTTTCAACCATAGACGGTCCTTATCAGCTTTTTACATAAGTACAACTTATAGAACGAAATTCAAAAAAATTAAAATAAAATTTTTTTACAATAAAATAAACTAAAAAATACACTAAAACAGAGGAGAAAATTAAAAGCTCAATAAGCATAAAAATAGTTAGTAATCTCTTTTAGCTTAGAAAGTTAACTATTTTTATGTTTATTGAGCTTTTAATTTTCTCCTCTGTTTTAGTGTATTTTTTAGTTTATTTTATTGTAAAAAAATTTTATTTTAAGTTTTTTGAATTTTGTTCTATGTTCTAGAACGACAATGTTTATTGTAACTGTTGATTGTTCTATAAGTTGTATTTATGTAAAAAACTGATGAGGACCGTCTATGGTTGAAAACGTTTCTTATTAAAGTTTTATTTTAAGTCGATTACTTCTGGACTGCTTATTAAGTGCTTATGTTTATTAGACTTTTGAGTGAATAGCCTTTGAGAGCAGTTTCTTTAGAGTTTTTTATAAATATATAACCACTGGTAGATTTTTCTGTCTATTTTCTCATCAGCCCAATCTGCATCGACATAACATTTTAAGGTTAGTTCTTCTTTTGTTTTCTTCTACTTTATATGTTAATCTTTTAGCAGGGATGCCTTTGTTTTTCTTGTTTGAACAACAACGTGAATCAGCTGTTATCGTTACACAGTCATTCTTTGATTCATCTGTATCAATTTCAATATCTGTAGTGGTTTCTTCAGACTGTTCATTGTTTTCATTGAAGGGGAATATATTAACATTTATTTCATCTACATTATTATTTAGCTCTAACTCATCTTCTTTTGTATGTTTTGGTTCAGCACTCTGCGAAGTATTGTTTGTAGATGGTTTAAAATCTTCAATTATACGAACTGAATGGCTGATATATATTTTATCTGTTTTTGGGTCCAATATTCTGTAACCTTTAACTGCAGTATCAAAACCCACAAGTAATCCAATATTTGCCTTATCATCTCACTTTTTATGCAACTGCTTTGGAATATGAGAATATATTTTTGATCCAAAAATCTTTATATGGCTTAGGCTTGGTTTTGATTTGTTCCAATGTTCATAACGTGTTTTATTAATGCTTTTAGTTGGGAGACAGTTTAGATATGTAGCAGTAGATACTGCTTCACCCCAAAAACGATTAGGTAATCCAGCATCGAGTAACATACATTTAGCCATCTCAATTAAGGAGTGATTCTTCCTTTCTGCAACGCCATTCTGCTGGGGAGTGTATGGTACTATGAACTGATGTTTGATGCCTTCTTTCTTCAGATATTCTTTCAATTCTTCATTTACATATTCTTTCCCATTATCAGTTCTAATAATCTTTGGTTTTTATCTGAATGAGTACGAAATCATAGCTATATATTCCTTAATTATGTTTGTAGTCTAATTCTTATGTTTTAGGAGATAAGCGTGAGTAAATTGAGAAAAGTCGTCAATGAAAGTCAGTATATAACGATTTCCACCTGGTGTGATGGTATGCATAGGTCCACACAGATCACTATAATTTAGTGATCTGTGTGGACTTATTTTTTATTAACATACTAACATTTTTTATATTATTTTATACTATTTTTTATTAACATATAAAAAATGTTTTATCGAACAAATAACCGAAATTACCTCGTATATATCTGCTGTTGCTCGGCTGTAGTAGTTTCTTTTTGAACGGTAGATAACAGTGATGACTATCAAATCCCAGAGCCCCATTTGCTACAAAGTTGGTAAATACCAGTGACCATCAAAGTTTGTTTGTAGTTTCAGATTTTTGTTTTATAAATAAAGCATTATACAACATACATTGCATTTATTATTTAATATAAATTAATAAGGATTCCAAAAATATGTAACATGTTTAGAAGGATTCTGCATTAAAATAAAGTTGGGAACTGCTGATCTATACTATTCATTGGTGTCCTGAGAAAAATGCATTAAAATCATTTGTGCTTTCAATGCAGTTGATATAAAATTTTGCAATAGATAATAAATACTTATTTATTATTATTTTAATATTTACTTTTTTTAATTTCAATTAAGAATAAATTTTCTTTATTAGAAAAATTAATATATGATAACCGGAACTGCAGTAGGTTTAACATAAACAGTTGTACCGAAGTTTCTGTTTGAAGCAACAATATTAATATCTAGAAAATTCACATGACTCTGACTAACCTGTGTAAGCTTTAATGTAAGCCCATACTCTTTTTTGGAAAGTTGTTGTATAATGTCAACTGCTCTATGATTGTTCTGCCAAAGAATAAAGATATCATCAATATATCTACAGTATAATAAAATATCATTAAAAAGATTTATGCTTAACTGCGACTCTACTTCCCTAACTACTAATTCAGCGAGGATTCCCGCCATAGGGCTTCTTATGGGTACCCCTTGGAGCTGCCTATAAATATACCATCATACTCAAAGAAGGATTCATGGCAGATTATATACGCGATTTCACGAAGAAGTGCGTGGTCCTGGTACTATATACCATCATACTCAAAGAAGAATTCATGGCAGATTATATACGCGATTTCACGAAGAAGTGCGTGGTCCTGGTACTCAGTAGGGGTGTGTTCAATCAAAAAACTATAAAGCAAAAGGCAGGTGGCGTTAAGATTGAGAGAAGGATATAGTGATTCAAAGTCTAATACTGTCATAACATTATTAGAGGATGAGTGGAGCTGAGTTAATCTGCTTAAAAATTCGGTGGAAGAGGATATACTAAGAAGGTAAGGTGTTAAAACGTTGTGGCACCATTTAGCCAGCCATTTTTCAATATTATATGTTGGTGAACACATTTTTTCTACAATCGGTCGAGCTGACACAGGGTCTTTATGTGTCTTAATGTACGCAAATATACGAGGGCATGCTGGGTTGACAATCTTTTTCGTACAAATAAAATCCGGTAAATTATTACATTTTAGAAGCCTAGTGACCTTTGCTGTCAGCGCATCCATAGGATTGCACTTAGCTCCCTCAAGCCAACCTGTTTCTTCCTCCACTACTATGCATGCTCTTGACACATCCTACCAACATCCTATACCGTATAGACTCCACCCTAGTAATGCCATTAAATCTACTTTTAAGTTGACAAAGAAAGTCCGTACTTTTAAGAGGGCCCCCACTATTTTCAACCTGCTTAGGAATGATAAATCCAAAAGGTCTAATGACTATAGAACAGGTGTGTATAAAATTCCCATACAAAATGTGGAAGACAACAGATTAGAAGCGTACATAGGAGCCACAGCCCGAAATTTTAGAGACAGGTTAGCAGAGCACAAGGAAGATATATCTAAGGGTAACCTTAACACCGCCTTAGCTCAAAGAGTCTATGAGAAAGATACAGAAGTCCTTTGGAGAGATGCGAAAGTTATAAAAAACGTGCAAGATCGGAAAATGCTGCCAATAGTAGAAAAAATAGAAATTCTGAAGAATGGCCAGACGAGTAATATTATTAATATCAGACAAGCCGATGGACTTAGTACGGCATGGAAATATGCATTACATAAAAGTGGTTAGTGAGTCTTATTGATCCTCCAGGCTCCCAATGAAATAGTTTGATGTAATTGAACTGTTATAATTTTATTTATATTTATTCATTTTGCACTTTGTGTTTACTTTATATTTAAATGTTAAATTTTTTAAAAAATGTTCCTTTGTTCTATGTTATATGCATTCCATTCAATTCAATGCAACTGATGATGATATTGATGATATCGAAAACATTTTTGTTCTACAATAAACTACGATGTTTTTCCACTGCTTAATGTGCTGTTATTTTAAACTTAATTATTTTGTTATATATATAGTTTATTTTGTTATATTATAGTTTAGTTGTTGATTGTTTTTCTACAGTTCTTACTTCACTTTGTAAACCCCTAATGCACTGCTTACCCAGGTTACTCAGTTTTTCAGCCAAGTCCTTATGTATATCCATCTATACCATTCACTGAACTTGAGCAATACAATCTAAATTGTTCCTGGTATCAGACCTGACATTACAATTTTAGAAAGGTGAACATGAAACTTTTTGTCCCCTGTAGACTTCACACTAAATGTAATTATCTTCAGCATATATTTTCTCTTGTTTAATAATTTTTCAAATTCATATATTTAAATATAAAACATATATTTTCAGATTCAAATGAAGTTTAACATAAATATGAGTCAAATTCATTTTTTTTCCATTTTTAAAAAAGCTTTTATATAATACAAATATATAATGTATTAATTTTTTAACTTACCAAAAAATCTTGCTTCTGCAAATTTTGGAAAAGTTCCTTTTAAATGTAAATTTTGATGAATAGTACTAAGAGCTTTATGAAGTTTTTTGAAATCATTATATCTTTTCCAAACTATAACCTAGTAAAAATAAATTATCTCATGAAAAAAATAATAATTTCAAATCAATTTACTTATGTTTATTCTTTTTATTATAGTATATATTTTATCCTAGAAAAAAATATTTCATAAAAATTTTCATCATAAATTAAATAATCTTTATTTATTCAATTATTACTTTTCATAAAATTATCAAATAAAATATCAGATTTAATTTTAATATTTCTTTTATTATTATTTTTCATTCTATTTTTAATCTTTATAAGATATTCTGTAAATAATTTTAATTAAAACCATCCATCTTACCATATTATAGCAGCTTAATCAGCAGGATAAATAATTTATTTCTAATAACTGTAACATTTTTGAGATAATTATTAGGTCTTCATCCTCAAACAAAACATTATAGTTCGATGCTTATTCATGATTCAATGTTAGTTGTATATATATAATATATAAAACAAGTGAATTTTTCATTATTATTATATGAATTTCAAATTATTGTAACAGATGAGAAAATTAGAATTATTGTAAAAATATTTGTATATTTAGTTAATTTCAGCTGAATTAATTTTTCTTCAAACAAAAATAAAAAAATTTATCACAATATATTTTTTAAAATAGATTTCAATTAAAATCAACTTATCAACAAATTTATTTAAAATTAATTATAAATTTATTAAAATTATATTATGAAAGTAGGGTTACTGGATTTAAATTTAAAGTCTTTGGCTTATAATATCTATTTCTTGATTCAAAGTTAAATGAGAAATTTCCAATTTTCTAGAGATTTTCTTTTTAAAATTACATAAATTTATTATTATGGCTATTTTTACTAGAAACAAGCTTTATTGAAAAACATTCAACATAATGAAATATGTTAACAATATTACTCAAATTTATGATAAATATTTATTTAAACAGTTGATTTGTTATCTTGACAACAGCATTTAAAATATTTTTGATTTGTATAACTTTACTTATTCATCTTCATTAATAAATAATTGCAAGTCAAAAATCAATATAACTTCTTTTCTATTCAAATTAGATTTTCTAAAAATTTAGTTTGAGAGGAAGAATTTTAAGTAGAAAAAGACACTTATTCCTGATAGCAATAATTTGTATTTTATCAAAAGTTTAACAGAATTAATTAAATATGATGAAATCTTGATTATCTAATCTATATGAAGAGAAAATGGATCAAATAAGCCAAAAAACAGATAAAGGAGGGGATCTAGACTAAGCTATATTATTTATGTTTCTTTTTTTGATCATGCCATAGTAAACTTCATGGCCTCATAGAATATTACACATTTCTAAGGTCATCAAGTTTGTTCTTTTTAAGACACTTTTGATTCATCAGTGTGAAAAACTCAAGTTTTTCACTGCTTCATAAAAGATATTACATTTTATTTATTTCTAGTAATAATTCACTCATATATCACTTTCATCAATTATTTCATCATCAAACATCACATTATATCATTATTCATTTCAATGGTTGACCACGAACATTAAAAGTAAATGTGGCTATATTTAATAGCATTTCTTACATTGAACAGAGAGCAGAGAAGTGTGTAAATGAATTTATCTAGTACTTATCACAAGTGCAAATGAATAATGGCTATGAAAGAAAATATGCTTGGTAAATTAGTCATTAACTAAATTGTCTAATAAGTGTTGGTGGCAATATTTTTCACTGTTGTCATGTATTTTGTGCCATCTATAGTCCTTGTCATTTGACTATTAATAAAATAAAAAGCAATGCACTATGCTTTCATAAAAATTAAGATTTTATATCCATCTTTTTGACAATAAATATTCCAAATACAAAGTCCTACCAAAGTACATAACTTTGGATGAATGGTTCTTGCTTTATTAAAATGCATTTGATTAAGATAAACCAATCAAAACAGTTTGCTTGTGATACAATTTTGCAATTTTGCCATCATCATTGATCTGTTTTCAGAATTATTTTTAAAAATGCTGATTAGAATGACATCATAAATCTAAATAGACAAAACAATTCATATAAAAAAAGATTTTAAAATTTTAGAAAAATCTTTGCTCTTATATCCATTCTGAATGAACATTAGCGAGTTTGCGCAGTGGTATTTTCCGTTATAAAAAGACCTGTTATAACCTTACAGCTCCCATAACGTCCTAAGCATAACGGAAGCTTCCCGTTATAAGATTACATTATAAAATAAAGTTATAACGGTAGCCAATCAAAGTAATCGCTCCCTTATAAAGGAAGCCAATAAGAATTGTACCTTCATGTAAATAATATCTACATTTTAAATTTAAATAACGAAATAAATAAATAAATCACCTGAAATGATGTCTATCAACAGTTTCGAATCTCGTGGGCAATTGAAGAGCATTATATAATTGTAAAATATCTGTTTTTTTTCAAATGTAAAAAGATGTCTAAAGTTCAAAAGTGGTATAACATTTATATTAAAGATCGCTCTTTCATATAAATGTTCATGTTCCTTAGCTGCTCTTTTCATAGCTGTAAAAGTAAAATAGTCTTCTAATGCATCTGGATCAAACACCATCATATTATATACATCCATGTTTGTTTTTTACTTTTTCTACCGTGAGAGGGACAGAAAATAGCCTCGATTTCAGCATGTTTATATCGTTATAAATATAAGGGAAACCAGTTGATGCGCAAACACAATTTATAATGTTTAACTTACGCTATGTATAACGTTGTAACCATAACGGAAAATACCTTTGCACAAACTCGCTATTTTTTTTTTTTGTAGTTAAAGTCTGATTAAAAATCATAATATTAGCTTCATTCACCATTATTCACTTCTAAAGTCTTAGATTGCTGTCTCATAAAGTATATATAATTTTTAAATGACAAAGGTTCATGAGATCATTATATTTGTATATTTGCCCTAATTTTAATATATGTAACCATTAATAATTTTGTTTACACTAATATTTAAATTAGATTTATATTATTACACTAATAAAAGACTTCAATGTTGTTGAGAGTTTTTTGAGTCTTAATCCCAGTCATAGATATATATATATTGGAAAAAAAAAAATCTATAGTGAATTCCTAATTTAATCCATATTTTTGAATTTTGTTTACACTAATATTTAAATTAGATTTATATTACACTAATAAAAGACTTCAATGTTGTTGAGGGTTTTTTGAGTCTTAATCCCAGTCATAGATATATATATTGGAAAAAAAAAAATCTATAGTGAATTCCTAATTTAATCCATATTTTTGATATTGATAAATTATAATAATAATACACTTAAATGCTCTAATAGCATTTTCATCCATCATACTATTTAATGTTCTTGTATTTACATATCCTTTTAGTTAATAATGAGAGAATATATACATAACACTAAAAATAGAAGTGAATGAAAATTTAAAGTTCTAGAAGTAAATATCACATAGTGAATTTCTTTTTATATATAGGCCTTCATAAATATCACGTAGAAAAGCAACTTGCTCTTTATCATATATGTAATAAAATAAGCTCACTCAACAGAGGTCAGCATAGAGAGACTATAACGGTACTGAAGAGGGACTGATATGCAGTCCGAAAACGTTATACTGCAATAAATTTATGTAGAACTTGCTAAGTGAGCTTATTTTATTACATATAGAGAGACTATTTTCCTCACTCCGTTTGATCAGAGAATTGCAACGACAGATGAATGTATTGAGGCTATTTTGTTTATTAGTGTAAGGGTAGTGAAGAGGGACTGATATGCAGTCCGAAAACGTTATACTGCAATAAATTTATGTAGAACTTGCTAAGTGAGCTTATTTTATTACATATAGGCCTTCATGTTAACAAAAGCATATTATGGACTATTTTAGGGTCAAATGTTATCATATTCAAAATATTTGCTTCTACTTGATTCTGTTTGATACTACAAGTGAAAATTAATGATTTTAATTCAATACTGTATGTCCAAAATGTCACCAGTGATGGAATCAATTATGTATGTACTACCAGTGGTTTTCCTTTATCATCAGTGATGGACATCTTTGGTCAATTCTCTATAGCAATCTCAATATACACAGGGGCATATCCAAGTATATGGTTAATGGGAGAGTGTTAATAACAAATTTGTTAAGTGAGCATTCAACTAAATAAAATTTGCTGGTAAGTATTGATTTTCAACTGAATATACAAAAATTAATTATATTACAATGACAATCATTTTTTTATATAAAAATATAAAGATTTTTGAACCTTCTGCTAGTTTTGAATTTACTTCTGTCTAGCTCAAAGAATAATAAATTGCATAAATTTAAAAATATGTTCTATTTTGCAATAAAAAATTATTTAAGAATTCTTTAAATAAACCTACATTTATTTTATTTAGTACATTAAAAATTATATTAAATTATAAATATTATTCTTTCCATGATTCTTTTTCTGCAAACAAATTGAAATGAATAAACTCTATAAAGAGATCAAACAAAAATACAGGGTGAGTTTTTTATCTTGAGACAACAAAATATCTTAATTGGATCTCATTATTTCGGAAAAAGTTGTAGACAAAAGTTGTTGGGTTTCAAAGGGGCAATCAATTGGTGAACTTAAATCTGACCTTGATTTTGACCATCGATGTCATTTGAGGGTCAAGTCAGTTTTTTTAAATGGGAAGACCTACTTTTGATCCCAGAAATGGAAAGAGCAGAAAATTTCATTATTTGCAGGTCAAAAGATTTTTCCAATGGGAAACCATAATTTTTATCACATTTTTAATGACCTTATTACTTTGACCTTTAAAAGAATTCACTACTTTTAGACATTACCCAGGAGTATCAACATGGACGTAGTAGTTTTCTGCTCTCTTTGGGGTGCTTGATTTCAATGAATCCCCTCGCCTCTCACTATCAGGGTTGGTTGTTTTCGGTGCATCACTTTACTTCTCACCGTTGCTTGATTTATTGGTTTTGGGGAAACATTTTATAACAAATGTTCAAAACGATGCCCTTCCACTTCAATGCATTTGTTGAAAAATGCATTGAAAATGGGATTAAAAATATGTGTTTCCGTTTAATTTCACAATAGTGAGAGGCGAGGTGATTCATTGAAATCAAGCACCCCAAAGGGAGCAGAAAACTATTACATTCATGTTATTACTCCTGAGTAGTGCTAAAAGTAGTGAATGCTTTTAAAGGTCAAAGTAATAAGGTCATTAAAAAATGTGATAAAAATTATGATTTCCGTCGGAAAAATTTTTTGACCTGCAAATAACCTTGATCTTTGATCTAAACCTTAAGGTCAAGGGTATATCCGATTGTGAAATTTTCCGCTCTTTCCATTGCCGGGGTCAAAAGTAGGTCTTCCCATTTAAGAAAACAGACTTGACCCTCAAATGACATTGAAAGTCAAAGTCAAGGTCACATTTAAGGTCACCAATTGATTGCCTCTTCGAAACTCAACAACTTTTGTCTACAACTTTTTCCGAAATAATGAGATCCAATTAAGATATTTCGTTGTCTCAAGATAAAAAACTCACCCTGTATATCAGAATCATATTGACAATTTTTTATATAGAATTATCTTTTTTATGTTTAAATAATTAAATTATTATTATATGAACATTCAGGTTTTTCAAGTATTTCCATAGGTTTAATTCTATGAAATAAAATCAGGTTTCTTTAAATATTTTACAAGGTTTGTATTCTTGCTTTTCTAATAATGTGGAACATTGTTTAAAGGAAATGGTTTCATTTTCCAAGCAGAACTTTCAGATATCATTAGTATATTTTTTTACAAAAGTAATTAAGCCTTATTTATGGGTAAGCTTTAATCAGTATTTTGCTTAATAGAGATAACTTATCAGCAGTTTTATCATCATCAAAAAATCCTATTCTCAGTGAAATTTTCCAAAAATCTCTGATATGTATGAATTTTACTACCATAAAATTTTTAAAATTAATTTTAAAGAAACTATTTATCAAAATGATTCTTCTTGAAATCTTTAAATATCAGTTTTAAAAGCTATTCCAAAACAAACAATAAAAACTAAACTTTGAATAAAAATTTATTGTTTAAATATTTGCAAATTTTGTGTATGAATATCATTTTTCAATCTGTCAAAAAATTTGCAGTAGAAAGGAAAAATGTGAATTGCAAAACTATATTAAAGCATTTTAGATAAGAGATAATATTAATTGTTGAAAATTTAGAATTTTTAATTGAATTGTTATATATAAAATATGAATGTGATTATTACATAATTAAAAATTTCTTCAAAAACTAGCATATGTTAATAAAATCCTTGCATAAATTAATTTAAAAAATTAAAGATTAAAATGTAATATAAAAATAGATTAAACATACATGATTAGATTTTTTATGCTATTTGCCACTACTATTATATTTATTTAAATATGAAGGGAATAAGGTATCCCTTGATATGCAGTTCAAAACATTACCAAATGTTAAAATTAAATTTGTCTCAATAGTTAAATGTATCAACAGAAAAAAATGTTAATATTTAAGAAATATCAAAATAAATATATCAAGTATTAAAATATAAAAGTATTTCAAAAGTATCAGAATATAAGTTGCATTTCTAACCAATAATGGGATTCAATTGGCCAATTCCTTAAAAAATATGGATATGAAATTCAAACTTAAAAGCTCTTTCTAAATGAAAAGATATCATTATCATAAAGATATACCCTATTGATGCTGAATGATATATACAGGTCATTCTTGACTTAGTGTGCTCTTGACTTATGACAATGATGTAATTAATAAATTCAGTGATTGGTCAATGCAATTAGCATGAGTCAGAATCCAAGAGCAATAATCTGATATATGGAAAGCATTCTTTTTTTTGTCTGGTTCTTGTATTTTTGTGTTCATTAAGTTTATTACAATAAAGTGAAGTATAATAATAAATATTGGAAGTGGTCAAGCCATAAATTTGGCATTTTCAACTTCTGATTGTGCTAACTTACAACAACAGGGTTTGAACTAAAAAACTCATCATAAGTCAGTCAGGGACACACACACACGGACGGACACACACACACACACACACGGACACGGACACACACACGGACACACACACACACACACACACGGACACACACACACACACACGGACACACACAAATAAATAAATAAATAAATATACACAAATTTCGTACTTATATTCTATATCAAAATCCTAAACATCTGTTTTCATTTTACAGGAAAAAGATATAAAACAGAATATCTACATATAAGTTAGAGATAATGATATTGAAATGAATCTTGACAGAGTGATTTTATTTTGAGATATCACAATGAATAAAAGGATAGTTATAGAAGAGAAAGAGAATATCTTACTTTCTTCTGTAACTTATATTATTTAAAAATTATCATACATTAATTAAAATGAAATTAAATTTATCAATAAAAAATTATTGTATGTTATATATCTTATACATATTTTCTTGACTTCTAAACAATATTTGCATTAATTCTACTCAGAATATTACATTATGAAATTTTAATATATAGTTTTGTAATTGTTTCTTGTATTTAGTATTAAGTTAAATAAGAAGTTATATGACTAATTGGTAAAAATTTTATATTAATTATTACTTTGATTAATAATTATTAATTTAAATTTAGGCTAAGGTGGCACCTCTGTTATTTAATAATTGAACTTTAATTTTTACTAATTTCCCAAAATTAAAAATTTGTCTTTGCCTGAAATTGAATCCGGGATTTCGAGTTACCGTCCTGACGTCTTACCAGCTAGACTACCAAGGCACCGGCAGATTTTCAATTTCGGGCCTTACCAGCTAGACATTCTAAACTGTACAAATTAGACCAAAGATATCATTTCCATATAAAAACAAACTATAAATCTACTAGCAAATTGTGCCCAGCATTGCCTGGACATAGTTTGAGAACAAATACAGTATATTAGGAAAAATATTTACATGTTGATTTCTTCTACAGTTTCAATCATTCAATTGTTCTTTAATACAATCCTCATAATTTCCAGAAGGTTCATGAACTTATGAATCTATATAACTTTTGCTCTTCTATTTGGAAAAAATTTATTTGGAAGAACATTGAAATTCATAATGCTGTAATATTATGTACTATACATACTGAAAATTGATCATTTTTGTAATCTTTATTGCATTGTCCTCAGGAAGAATTTTTATTAATTGAAAAATTATTTCATGCATTGATTTTATTTGTTATTTCAAACCTAATATCTATTGAAATGTTATATTATCATCAGATTACTTAAATTACAACTGATAGAAATTTTTTCTTCTTTCTGAATTTATTAAAGTATAAAATTGTGAGATTATTTATCATTATTATGTTGCAATGACATCGTCAGCATGCTTATGTGACATTATATATTTGTTATGTCATAATGATGTCATGGATCTTGTGATGACATCACAAATTCAGTTGGTTAGTTGGGATTTAATGGCACTAGGGATATACAGGCCAAGTTGTGCCAGACAATGTGTAAAAATTAAAAATATTACAAATATAATAATAACAGATATACAATTCTAGATAGAAATAAATGTATAAGTGATGTAAATAGACTCATGTAAAACAAATGCCAACAAAATAGAAAAGTTAAACAAAACAAAAATTCTAAATAAACTAGCAACAATACATATATAAAAACACATTAAGTCAAATAAAAGTAACAAGCAGTAAATAAAACTAAATAGGATTAAAAATACACATGTCAGATAAAAAATAATTATGAAATACGGTAATTTTGTTTTATAATTAATTAAATAAGTAAATATACATATAATAAAAAAATTCTATTGCTTATCAATTCAATAAACAAATTTTATCAATATTAAAATTTATATATACACACATACATACCTGTGTAACTGCTTCTACTGAGTTCTTAGGAAATACCTAAAACATATTTTTAATAATAGCGTTAGAAAATTTTTAACTAGAAATTTTATTACTTTAAAACAATGTTTTTCAACTTGGATTCCATAATTTTATTATTCTTTAAGTATCCTCTGTTATAAATTTTGTGTCAGTTGAATTATTACTATATTTTCAAATTCATATTATTAGAGAAGATATTTAAATCAATGATCCTTCTCTATATTAAGATTGCATGCATTTAATAATTACAGAATTCTGCATTCTAAAAAATGTTGAAAATCACTGTTTTAAAATGTAATTTTAGTTATTTTACATAATATAAAATTTTTTATATTATATAAATTAAGTATATGCTCAAACTAGATAAACATTTTCAATGTAATTTATATAAAAGTGTAAGTTAAAAGAATAGCACATCATGATTATAATATATAATTGCATGATTAAGCATTGATAAAATTTATTTAATATATTCATTTTATATATGCAGCTGTAATTATAATTGTTCACTTTTATTAGTTCATTACAGCAAGTTGATCTCTAATATTTTTCAAATTTTTATTTTTATTGCATTATTTTTGAAAAAATTTTTAATTGGCTTTAATTAAAAATTATTAAAGAAATCACAGACTTCAGTCATCCCAAGTTAGAGACATCCTATATACATAATAATTAGTTTGATTTGTAAATTATTCATCTCAATATGTTTCTTTGTTCACTAAATGATGTAAAAATTATCTATAATATATCAATGACCTATGATTAAAAACCTGTTTGTTTAGAATATATTTTTAAATGTGTTTCAATAATTTTTCCTATTCAAATTTTTATTTTTTTCTATTTATAAGTACTTACTTGTTTCATCATGTTTCATCCACATGAAATTACCTCTCATTGAATAGTTTTGAATGAAATATGATATCACAGTGATTCAAAATATTTGTTGAGCAATTTTGATTTTTGATATCAGAATTCCTATGTATATATTGTAATTATAAAACAACATTGTTAAATTAAAAAAGTTTTTTCTCATCCCAATTAAAAATATTTGTTTAATTAAATATCTAATGTTTTCATCTAAATATCTTCATAAATGTCAATGCATTACATTTAATCAGATATGCTTAATCTAATTTATTTATACTGATAAAAGTACTTAAATACAAAAAGATTCATTTCCTAGTATGATGATAAGCAATTTTTTTTTGTTAAACAATATTATTTTACAACTAAATAATGTACAGAATTTTATTAAATTAGATTATATTTGATCTTTTTTAACTTAACAGAAACATATCCTTTTCTGGATTTTGATATATACTGCTTACAAATCTGAATAATTCAAGTAATAAATTATATGGATAATTAGGATTGAAGGCACTCATTGTGATAATTAATAAAGTAAACACACAATACACAATGATACTATTAAAAGTTTCTTCATTTTGTACAAAATATTTACAAAAAAGTATTGATTATAAAAAATTAAAAAATCTATATTTGCAAAACTAACAATACAAACACTTTTAGAAAATAGATATATCATCATTAGGTAGAATGTATTTTATGTTATTAAAAATACAGTTACAAGGGGAGGCCACAACCTCCATTCAACCAATTTCGATTCTGCTTTAACATACAGGTTGGGGCCATTGAAAAGTAACTTGTGTAAAAGGGTTTAGGTTACTACACCTTTGTTTTTAAAAAAATTGAAGTCAAATGTCATGACGCTGGATCGTCCTGCTGATATACCTAAAAACTTGCAGTTATTTCAATGAAAGTGGTGGCGTAGCAGTTAATCAGCTTGCCTGCAGAACTGAATGTTGTGAGTTCGCGTCTCCTTTGCACATTTTTTTTTTCCCAAGTGAATAAATTAAAATATTATTAACAATAAAACTTCAGGTAAAATTGCATCTTTTTTGTTACTACGCCTTTGTTTTTAAAAAAATCGAAGTCAAATGTCATGACGCTGGATCGTCCTGCTGATATACCTAAAAACTTGCAGTTATTTCAATGAAAGTGGTGGCGTAGCAGTTAATCAGCTTGCCTGCAGAACTGAATGTTGTGAGTTCGCGTCTCCTTTGCACACCTTTTTTTTCCCAAGTGAATAAATTAAAATATTATTAACAATAAAACGTCAGGTAAAATTGCATCTTTTTTGACATACAGTCAATTCTCGCTATTCGCGGTAGTTACGTTCTCTAAATTCTTTGCGAATACTGAATTAGCGAATAGTGAACCATTGTGCCTATGGGAAATATAGAGTTTTGTTCCTGCAAGCCTTTTTTTCCAACATTTTCATACTTGGTTTGTGTTTTTTCTGTTCACAGACACCTTATTTAATTTATATTACATTACTTACAAATAATTACAGTATATGCAGTGTATAGTACTCTATACAGTATTATAATTACAGTAATCTTTATTTAATTTTTTTAAAACATTAACTATGTAGTAAATAAAAATCTTATTTTTGATAGATAGTTTTTGATGTTGCAAAATGTTTGATGTGATAGCTAACACATTGTCTTTCTGAACTGTGTTGAAAAACTGTGTCAGCCTTGTCAGCGTCGCTTTTTGCTTCAGATCTTCTAAAATTTTGGCGTAAGGAGCAAATGCGCAGGAGTTAGGCACCTAAATTTAAGGCTGCATTCAAGCATAGGGTCACATTCTTCTATGGGACCTAAGAACGATATGAACAGTCTTTTGACCTATCTGCGGTCTGTGGAGTGAGCAAGGATAGGTAATGAGAAATTTTCTAGCAAACTGATTCAGAGACTACAATTGATAATAAACAACTTTCTCTCTCCCCAGAGAGAAAGAGAAAGAATATACATTGGTAACAGTATTTTAGATGCTCAGATTGATAATAAACAACTTTCTCTCTCTCTCTCCCCAGAGAGAAAGAGAAAGAATATACATTGGTAACAGTATTTTAGATGCTCAGCAGGAATCCACGAATAAGCGCAAAAGCTGTGCGAATAACGATTTTGTGGTTACAAATAAATTTTTGCAAATAGTCGAATATGCAAATATGAAATTTGCGAATAACAAAATTGACTGTACTTATGTTTAACAAAATCACTCTTTGATTATTGTTCAATCTCTTTCTCATTTTATCTCACTTATTCTCACTCTCTAATTGCCGTAATTCACTGTGCATGGGGTGATAAGTAATATATAATATAATGTTAGATTCAAATAATCTAAACAACATACCAAATTTTAACCCTTGAGATACGCAACAGAAATTTTAAACCAAAATAATTTTAGATAAATTATACAGAATATTAAGCCAATGATGGCACCATCTATTAATTACTAATTAAATTTCTAATTATCTAAAATTATTTTGGTTTAAAATTTCTGTTGTGTATCTCAAGGGGGTTAAAATTTGGCATGTTGTTTAGATTATTTGAATCTAACATTATATTATATATTACTTATGACCCCATGCACAGTGAATTATAGTGAATTACACAGTATAATTCCCTTGATGTTTGGATTGTATGTTTGTATTGTAATGTTAGATTGTTCCGAAAGTTTCTTTCGCAATCTGCATGCAACTACTTTTATAACTTTCTTTTTTTACAACTTTTCAATGCGAACAAAACCATATGTTCGATAGCTAGACGACAAGTGAAGAGAATAACAACAATACTTAATTGTAAGACATAAGAATACATGTTTATATAAAATAAATATTAGTCTCACTGCTCACTAGCAAGTACATCGTGAATCATTGAGGGTGGTAGAAGTAAATTTCGGAGCAGGAATATTAGCAGAATACTACACGTTTTGCAATTAATCAAGTAATTTATGACAAATTTTTTTATGACAGTTATTATCCGATGCACAGTGAATTACGACAATTAGAGAGTGAGAGTGAGTGAGATAAAGCGAGAAAGAGATTGAACAATAATTGAAGAGTGATTTGTCAAACGTAAGTATGACAAAAAAAAATTTGATTTTACCTGAAGCTTTATTGCTAGTAATATTTTAATTTATTCACCTGAAAAAAAGGAACTTAAGGGAGACTCGAACTCACAATGTTCAGTTCCGCAGGTAAGCTGATTAACTGCTACGTCACCACTTTCATTGAAATAGGTGCAATTTTTTAGGTGTATAACCAATCCGGCATCATGACATTTGACTTCAATTTTTTTTAAAACGAAGGCGTAGTGACCTAAACCCTTTTACGTGAGTTATTTTTCAATGGCCCCCAACCTGTATGTTAAAGCTGATCGAAATCGGTTGGATGGAGGTTGTGTCCTCCCCTTGTTAGATGAGTTGCCATCAAATGTTTCCTAAAGCCTGATTAGTATAATTTCATTGTCCATAACTATCCCAAATCCATTTGTAAGTAATGTTAAAGTATCCAACATTGTATTAAAAAAGTCTTTTAAACATTGATTAGTCTTCTGACAATAATGAAAAGTGGCAAAATCAAATAAAATGCATTTTTAAATGTGGAGTAAGAAAATTTTGTATTAAATACTTACTTGTTAATCAACTGAAGTTGTTTTTGTCTCATTCTGGTCAAATCAATTATTATTCCTCCATTATCACTTTAACATGTTGAATAAGAATATGAATATATTTAAAATTTGTTCATTTTGTATCATCATTCATTGCATATGTATTTTATTTTATGGATAAAAAATTCTATTTTAAAATTATTTCTTCTCTAGGCAGAAATTTATGAGAACGCTTGAAATTGTTATATTTCTGATATTTTGAGTTTATATAAACTAATAACAATATAAATAGCATTCATTATTTAAATTATTTTTTTAGTATGCTATGGTGTAATCAGTTATAAAATCTGAGATCGGAAGAGCGTCGTGTAGGGAAAGAGTGTAGATCTCGGTGGTCTCCTTTTTTCCTAAATTATCCTTATAATGTTTTATTTCTAAGATCAAATTCTGTTATCTTATTGTCACAAATAATATTAAAAGAATTCAAAATGAAATTTTCTCATAACAAAAACAAATGAGTTTCTTTGCTACTTTCATTAAAAAAATCTTTCTTTTTTTATGGCATAAATTATTTGATCCTATTCCTCAACACTTAAAAATGTCATATGAGCTAATTTTTTCTACATTAACAAATTAATCACTGAATCATTTAATGAAATTTTATAACAATTTTAATAAACAAGATTCTTTAATAGTGTATACAGGAATCCCTTGATTAGTGTGGTTAATAAATCCTCGCAATACACAACACCTATCAAAACCACACTAATCAAAGGAAAAAACTAATGGGAATAATTATAATGAATCCTGGAAAATATCCAAATTATAAACATGTATTTTTTCCCCTCTCTCAAAGCTTTATATTGCATTATTTTTAAATTATTGAGGAATATGTATAGGTATTTAAAAATTTATAGTAAGAATTAAAATTTATTTTTCATTAAAAGAAAATTTTTTACAAAATTGCATAAATTTTGTAAAAAATAATTGAACATCCGTAGACATTGAGTTCCTTGTAAATATCGACGATTGTTTGAAGTTTGTATCAGAGGTGGAGGTAGTAGAATTTAAGTAGTATTTAAGGTTTGCTTCCTTTGTGAATAATTGATTGTTGATTTTGAATTGGATTAAACAAGTTTTGTTGATTGATCACTTGTTGCTTTATTAGAGTTTCAATAAAGCATTTATTAACACTTTTGTAAGTGTTTTGAGTGTAATAAATTTATATTTTTTTGTCATTTAACTTGTTTGAGAATTTCTTCACTTTATTAGTGTAAGTTCTAACATTGTTGTTTGTTTGTTCTAGTCTAACACTTAATCGGTACTTTTAGTTTAAGTTCCGATTTTCGGTTTCGTTTCGTCAGCTAGACATTACGTTGTTGTTAAATTGTTTTTTGTAATTACAGTGAAACCCCGCTCGTGCGTTCCCGTATCATACGACTTTCCCGCTGCTCGTGCGTTCCCGTATCATACGACTTTCCCGCTTTAAACGTCTATTTTTGAAGTCGGAGCATTTTCCTATACATGCAATGTAAAACTTTCCCTCTTCCTACGTTTAATTATATAACTCTTTTTTATTATGACATTATCAGAGCTTCCTTCTTCGTGTGTTTCCCCGCTCGTTCGACTTTTCGGGCCGGTCCCCGAAAAGTTTCAAATGGCTCCTTCGACTTTTCGGGCCGGTCCCTGAAAAGTTTCAAAATCGGGGTTTCACTATAATTAGTTTTAAGTTAGAACTTAGAAAAAGACCTGAGCTCAGGCAGAACTCTGGAATTTGCAGAGTCGCTAGAACCGTTAGGTTTAGTTGTAAGTAGCATTAATTGACAGTCGTTCAAATTTGCGACTTTGCAGCTTAGGGCCCCTGGCAACCACCAGGTCTGACATTCATTTCATCTGATGATTGATTCTTGTTAGATTATTGACAGGAAATAATCAGTTGATTATTTTGTCAACTTATACCTCACTAGAGTATAAAAGAATGATGCAATCGACAAGTTTTTTGAGGTGTTTGATAACGAGAGGTGTGTCTTGACGTAAAATTGGCAAAAGTGACATTTGAGTTCCTTGTAAAGATTGACGATTGTTTGAAGTTTGTATCAGAGGTGGAGGTAGTAGAATTTAAGGTTCGCTTCCTTTGTGAATAATTGGTTGTTGATTTTGAATTGGATTAAACAAGTTTTGTTGATTGGATCACTTGTTGCTTTATTAGAGTTTCAATAAAGCATTTATTAACACTTTTGTACGTGTTTTAGAGTCTAAATTATAATTTTTCATTATTTAACTTGTTTTGAGAAATTCTTTAATTATTAGCGTCTAACTTGTTTTTGAAGATTTCTTCAATTTATTAGTGTAAGTTCTAGTAATATTTTTATATTTTTTTTGTCATTTAACTTGTTTGAGAATTTCTTCACTTTATTAGTGTAAGTTCTAACATTGTTTTTGATTGTTCTAGTCTAACACTTAATCGGTACTTTTAGTTTAAGTTCTGATTTTCGGTTTCGTTTCGTCAGCTAGACGTTACGTTGTTGTTAAATTGTTTTTTGTAATTAATTAGTTTTAATTTAGAACTTAGAAAAAGACCTGAGCTCAGGCAGAACTCTGGAATTTGCAGAGTTGCTAGAACCGTTAGGTTTAGTTGTAAGTAGCATTAATTGACAGTCGTTCAAATTCGCGACTTTGCAGCTTAGGGCCCCTGGCAACCACCAGATCTGACATTCATTTGATCTGCCATTGACATTTGATGATTGATTCTTGTTAGATTATTGACAGGAAATAATCAGTTGATTATTTTGTCAACTATTTCTAATTTTTTTGTTTTCTTTTTTAAATATTAGTAATTTCAGAATTATTTGTAATGTAATCAACTAATTTATAGTTCAGGAGTGTAAAAATCTAACTCAAGCCTTCTAAAGTCAACAAAAGTCAAGTTATTGACCCTGAAAGCACTGAAAAGGGCTTGTCTCATTATGTAAACTAAAGATGAAACTTCAAAAACTATTATTGTTTCAAAATGTTAATATAAATCTAATTTTGATAATGATATATAACCTATGTAACATAGGGATCTTAGACAATATCTATGATGAACTTGATCCAGATCAGACAACCAAACAGTATAGGAACCAATCAAAAATATGCATAAATACAGAAATTCACTTGACATTGTTGATGATGTCAGAATTTTGTAAATTTCATAATTTTCTGGAGGAGTAAAGTTTATCTCCATGCAAAATTTCAAATTCCTAGCATGTCTGGAAGTGCTCAAAAATTCATTCAAACATAAAATATAGTCCATTACTTTGCCATTTATAATATAAAAATTGAAAAGCAACATGAATTTTCATAAGATAAATTATACAAATTATATATTAATATTTATTATTTGTGAAACACTATTAATCTATACATATTATAAATCTGAAATGCCTGAGCGCACGTGTACATTTATAACACTGATTTGTAACAGCAGAATATACTAGTAATATCCAACTTACAACACTCTCAACTTATGACCACTTATCACAACAGCGATTAATCAGTATATTCTGTAATTGGTCATTGCAATTCACATAGCTTTGAATCCATGAGCAATGATCTGATATATGAAAAGCATCCTTTCTGTGTCTGGTTCTTGTATTTTTGTTTGTTAAGATTATTATCAATACAAGATACAAGAACCAGACATAAAGAATAAAGCGCAGTGTAATAATAAATATTAGTAGTGGGTGATCTATAAATTTTGGAGATTTCTGACTGCTCTGACCGACAATCTAGGGGTTTGGACCAAACCCCATTATAAGTCAAGGATTACTTGCAAGTTAATTTTCAAAAACCTAAGTTTTATTTACTGCCTATTTAATGTTACAAGTACTATAAACAGGAAAGCAATAATTTATTAATAACTAGCAATAATAAGTTATTATTAGTTAATTAATAATGAATTAAAAGTTTTCCTGCATACTAAAGTGCTTTATTTTATTTCCTGTAGAATATAATTTACATATGATGCTTTTTCATAAATGAAGGTCATATACAGTATTAATAAAAGCAGATTACAGGCTATAGCAAAATCAAATCAAGAATTCAAAGAAAGAGATCAGTCTTGCTTTGAAAATGTTATATTCTGAGATTAAAACAATCTTTAATTTGATATATCCAAAAACACAATAATGATAAAATAATTTGCTATGCATTATCTAATAATTTGGCATTTCTTTAATCACTAATCAACATCTTTGGCAAATTTTCTATGACGGAGATTGATAGTTGAATCAAAAATAGCAAAGATAGGGAAATATTCAATAAACCACTCAAATCAACTATAATTTCATATGAAGAAATATCCACTTTAAGGGGCATCTATAAAATACATCATACTGTTAAGGAAGGTGTAACAGCAATGGCGTACCCAGAATCTTTGATACCCGGGCAGCATTTTTTTGGCCCCTCTCCCCCTCCAAATAACATACCTGTTTTAACTTTTAACACACATTTTCTTAAATAATTTTTAAGAATTGAAAATTATACAAATATCTGGTGAATAGTAATGATATTTCATGCTCTTGGCCCCCCATTCAGTTTGGTGCCCAAGATGGACTGCCCCCTCTGGGTACGCCATTGTGTAATGTATAGAAAATATATTTTTAAAATTATCATGAAAAATCATTTAAAACAATTTTCAATTTAAGGTTATACAGTAAAGAAAATAACTGAACCTCTAGGCTCTATAGGAGGACCTAGTAGATGAAAAAAAGGGCAATTTGATGACATGCCCTTGTGATAATGTACATTATATATCAAAATCCCAAAACGACTTTTTGATCAATAAAATTTCAATCATCAACTTATATGGGAAAATAAGTGGATTGGATAAATCAAAAAGTTAGATGAATAAGGAAATCTTGACTAGGCTATTTATATTCCATTTCTAATTATATATTGGAAACTACAAAATATGCTGTAACATTTTTGGTGTCACAATATGAAAAATCAAATTTTTTTACTGATTCATATAGAAATTGTATTATAATTTTCTTTATTTTTAGAAATAATCCATACATATTAATGCTCACACATTATGTCATTATTAATTTCAATGGATATCTGTGGGCATTGCTGATAATAACTGACATTTTAGATAGTTTAAATCATTTCAATTTAATATAATACTAAGGTATGATTGTAATAATAATAAAAAGAGGCAAAAAGGGTATAAACAAAAGATAACTTTACAAAAAGTCACAAAAATACATTATTATTTCATATTTCATTAAATAAAACTCTTGATGAAAACTGACAGCATTTATTGATAGTAGATAAATCAGTTTAATGATATCTTTCAAAAATTGCTTCAACTCATTATTTATAAAAATTATCTATCCTCAAATAAGAAAGAATGGCATTCTTTCTGGTTTTGTAGATTTATCTTATTTCAAATTTTGAGCAATTAAAATACTTTATCAATATTTCTTGCAGTAATAGATTATCATCAACATGAATGGATTGCAGCTGTTTATGAATTATAAGTGATATTTCAAAGATATATCTGTCTATATATGTATAAAATATATCACAAGATTAAAGCTTTTTTATTACTCTATTACAGATTTAGGAGCAATAACTTACAAATTTATGAACATTTGCAATTTTATCAAAACTTCCTAAATTCTCCAACAGATATCCTTTCCGTTATTAATTAAATAATTTAGATTCATAATGACGAGAATTTCTTAATGAATTTTCATTTAAACAATTTTAAAAACTGATAAATATCTGAATAATACTTTAATTATTGCTAAATGCTAATATGAACAATTTTATGAGTTTCTGTTTGGATTTTGGGTATCAAAAATTCAAACCGATTGCTTAAATTAGCACAAATAATTCAGATAATGGTTTTGTTTACATTACAAAATCTAGTCTACAATATGTGTGTACAAATTATGTTACATGAAAATTCGTGTAAATATTTATAAAAATGAAATTCGAAAAAATAATTAAAACAAGCTCAGAAAACAATCACATATTTTATATTTGGATAACACAAAACTGAATGCAAAAGGCTATAATCGGATATATTGCACACATGACTACGGATCAATAAATTTGACAACAATTACAATATTCGTTTACTGCAATTGCTATTCTATTTCTAGAAAAATTAGCAAACAGAAAAATTCTTTCAATACAAACCTTCGAAATTACTTTATAAATAGTGTATCCCTTTTTGTGTTTTCTTGGTTCCGTTACATCAAATACTCTAACCCAAGGATCGTCGTCTTTCCTCGACATTTTCTTTCATCACGTGGGGATTTTTCCTCAAAACATCAAAATCGAATCGGCAGATGGCGTTACGAGTAGTTTTATCTTGTTTCAAATGGAAGATTGTTTTATTGAAATCAAAAATTTTCAAACTTTCTAATTTTATTTTAATTATGAAATCATAATTCAATAGTTTTATGATTATTGATAGTTCGTAGCAAAATAACGCGTATGCTGCAAAAATGAACGAATTAATGAGAAAATTTCCATTCTTGATGCCTGTTAATTCTAATCTAACTGAATTTTATGGTTATATAAAGGTTTTGGTATGTATTCTACAATATTTCATATCTAACAATTATTAAAAAAAATTATATAAAATATTTATAATCCTGTTTCATAATTATTTTTTATCAATACTATTATAAATAAATTTTTATTAATAATTAAAACAATCAAAACATTATCTTAAAGGATATAAAATAATTAAAAATGTAACCCAAATCATTTATTTTAATTATAAAATTTTAAATTTCTTGTTAAATTTAAGTTCTATAAAATATTTTAATTTTTTTCCTTTTTGAATTTAAATATAAGGTTACTGAATATAATTAAGTTATATTTCATAATTTTATTACAGAACGAATTTTTTGAAGTCAAATTTTGTATTTAAATTAGATATGTATAGTTTGTTAAAATATCCTCACATTTATTTCAAAATTAATTATAGCAACATTTTTTTATCATTAATTAAAAAATTCATTAATTCATTAAAAAATTAATTAAAAAGTTTATATAGTCAATGAAAAAAATTTGATAAATGAAATTAATAATATAAGAAGTTTTTCCAGAAAAGTAAAAACTAAAATATCATACCAAAATTTGTGCTTGTTCTGGAGTTAATATATCACCTTCCTTGCAAACTTGGAAATCTTTGATTAAAGTCACAACACCTATTAAGAGCAATTATTAATGAATTTTTTGAAGTCAAAAATTTGTATTTAAATTAGATATGTATAGTTTGTTAAAATATCCTCACATTTATTTCAAAATTAATTATAGCAACATTTTTTTATCATTAATTAAAAAATTCATTAATTCATTAAAAAATTAATTAAAAAGTTTATATAGTCAATGAAAAAAATTTGATAAATGAAATTAATAATATAATAAGTTTTTCCAGAAAAGTAAAAACTAAAATATCATACCAAAATTTGTGCTTGTTCTGGAGTTAATATATCACCTTCCTTGCAAACTTGGAAATCTTTGATTAAAGTCACAACACCTATTAAGAGCAATTATTATATTTTTTAAATTTCATTTCATTATTTATCATAAAAAAATTTATTTAGATGAAATGAGATGAAATATTTTATAAAGGAGCTAAGTTATGATGGATCAATTGCTAAATTAATAGGAACATAAACATGCAAATGCAAATTACAGATAGAAAAAAATTAAAAAATAAAACAAAAGCAAGAATGGGGCATAGAATGGGATAAGAGAAAGAAATAGATAAAATTAAATTTCAATATATATTAAACCATCCACAAATTAATCATTGATAATTATTTTTATGTTTTAAATATATATATATACTGAAATTATTACAAACCTTTTTGTAAAGCAGTAGGCATACCAAGTTGACGAAGATGAGGTTCTATAGAATGGGAAAATTGTTTTAAAGGTCCTTCATCAAGATTTACAGTTTCTTCAGCTATGCTTCCAGTTCGAGCAAAATCTGTCACATAAAATGTTTCAAACCACCTAAAACAGACATGGAAAATATGCAAATAATGAAATAATAGTGAATATTTTACAATTATTGAGTAGCATAGAATATTAAAATATTTTATGCTAATCTTCATACAAGAAAATTGGCTACATATGTACTTTATATAAGCAAGTAATTATATAAAAAATTTTATATAGATTGTTTACAATTCTTTAGTTCTGTAATGCATAATGTTACAAAAAAATCTTTTCAGTTGGAATAATAACAGTAATAAATTTTTCATTTCTATAATAAATGCAAATTAACTTTTATATAATTCATTTTACAATAAAAAATAAATATATATATATACAGTGGCACCTTGCAATTCGACACTTGAGTTTCACAGGATGACACATGTATACATGGAATTGTATGATGTCATTTGTTATTTGTCAGTTCTTGTTTGGCTCCTTTGGTGTTTCCCATTTGTTGGTTTTAATTTTCAATTATGCATTTTTCAGAAAATAAAAGTTTATGCATCTGATAGTTATTATTTTCTTGAGTAAAATTTAGGGAGAGGTTCAAAGAGAACTGAACAGAGGAATAATTCAGGAAAGAAAACTTGATTGAGTATAGATAATGTGCAGAAAGGTAGAACAATTACAGATGTAGCTAGTTTATGCATTTGATAGTTATTATTTTCTTGAGTAAAATTTAGGGAGAGGTTCAAAGAGAACTGAACAGAGGAATAATTCAGGAAAGAAAACTTGATTGAGTATAGATAATGTGCAGAAAGGTAGAACAATTACAGATGTAGCTCAAAAGTATGATGTTCCTAGGACAATTTGGCAACGTTTTACAACAGAGAGAGATTATGGATGCAAGGATGTTTGCTGGAGCAATGAAGATTTCTGACAAGAATAGATCTTTAATCAACGAAGAAATGGAAAAGTTGCTTCTCACCTGAATTAGATAAAGACAGATGAAGAGAGATCCAATAACTCAGGCAATGATCTATGAGAAGGCTACTTTTAATTTTCAAAGAATTGCAGAAAAAAATTCTAGGATGTACTTCAGATCAAACTGAGGAATTTAAAGTGAGTCAAGGCTGGTTTCATAGATTCAAAGGTAGAACAGGATAAAGAAAACTTTATTCCAACATCCAAGGACTAATAAATTGTGTGTTGTGAATAAAATAGTGTATTTTATAATTTAGTGTATTATACAATAATAAAATATGTATAGTAAAGTAAATAATATATCGTATCTCTCTCACTCACTAGTTAGGGGAATGGGATGGGGGTCTGACAATGAATTAATCTATATTCTATAGTCATATATGGGAAATATTGTCCCACAATTCGGCAGTTTCTCAATTCGACATTAGTTCGGCGATGGATTAGTGTCGAAGTGCAAGGCACCACTGTGTTTATTTCATTCCTATAGATTATATTTATGAAATGTAATGAAAAACTCAAAAAATTTTTGAAAAAATGCCTTCAAGGTTAAACAGCAAAAAATTTAATCTATTCACTAAAAAGTTCAAACATCTAAAAAGCACTATTAGCACTATTAACAGTCAAACAAAAAGGATTTATAATTTAATAAAAGTAAAAACACTTTCAGTACAGAATATACCATCATCAGTTACATCGAACTATATATGTAACTGATGATAGTATATTCTATACTAAAAGAGTTTTTACTTTTATTAAATTATAAATCTTTTGTGTTTGAATACTAATAATGCTTTTTAGATTTTTGAACTTATTAGAAATTAGCAGTTTCTTAGCATAATTAAGTTAGATACTATTCACTAAAAATCTGACTACTAATAATGCTTTTTAGATTTTTGAACTTTAGAGTTATTAGAAATTAGCAGTTTCTTAGCATAATTAAGTTAGATACTATTCACTAAAAATCTGCTTATCTTCTGAAAAATCCTTAGTTTATACATAAAATCAAACAATAGTTTTTACATTCCTAAATGATAGCTTTTATATGATACATATTTATAATTCAACTGAAAACAAATTTACTCAAGATCCTAATTGATATTTTGTTTTCTCTTCCTTTTAGCAATTTTAATGAACTATAAATTATTTGAATAAATCATTTTTCAGTTTATTTTTTCCAGTAGTTGGTTAATTGACTGACTTTCAACTTCAGTTATTTGGAGCAAAACTTCCTTTGCATACAGTGAAACCTGTTAAAATGACCACCTGGCTAAAGAGACCAAATTTCAAAAACTGATTTGTTTTCCATAGGATGTAATGCCATTTTTGTTCTGTATAGTGACTACCTGTCTAATATGTACATTGACCACTCACTTAGGTAGTTTTAAGAAATTTTAGCCTATTAAAGTGACCAAGAAGATTAATTTCATGAAGGAATACTATATTTTCCTTAGACTTTTTTCCATTAGATAGAATTCTAAGGATTAGTATTCCATTAGAATTTTTCTGTTATGACAAAATAGTTTATTAAACCAGTATATTAAAAAGTAAATATTATAATACTACTGTGTTATAATATTCACTGTTTATACAGTATTTTAATTTGACTATGTTAATGCATATATACAAGCTAGTATTAATTATAATACAGTATATGTTTGCTATAAGACTATGTGTCAAAAGGTGATATGTGCTATATGTCATTATCATTTGACTACAAGTTGATGATTTTAATTAATATAAATTTGCAGTTTGGATTAATCTGATATTTTCTTTTGGAGAAAGGGAGGGTCACTGTCCTACATAATGACCACCTGTGAAAAGTGACCAGTCAGGTCGGTTCCAAACGGTGGTTACTTTAAGAGGTTTTACTGTATTTTAATTTGGTTTTATCTCAGATAAATGAAAATTGAAGGATTTAAAACTAATAAAATACAGAAAAATTTTTTCTTAAATGTTATTTGACACTTCCTAGTCAAAGAGTCCCCAACTTATAATGGGGATGAATTCAAAAATTTAGTTATAATTCAAATCCATCCATGATTTCCAATACACTCAATCATATAAATGGAAGCTATGTTCTCCAACCATTAAAACATATAATATTCAACATGATTAAAAGTAATATAGTACAGTAATGTTGAATAAATACCATTAATTCACTAAAATGAGGAAAATGAATGTATATTGAAAAACTTCTTACTTTAGTTATTAAATAAAAGCAAACAATAAGCCAAATAAGTAAGCTAAATTGTTTATTCAAAAACGTTTTCGGCTATCCACGTAGCCTGCCTCAGTTGTAATGAGGCAGGCTACATGGATAGCCGAAAACATTTTTGAATAAACAATTTAGCTTACTTATTTGGCTTATTGTTTGCTTTTATGAAAATGAATGTATTACTAAAGCTGTAGACATTCTGCAACTAATAATAGCAAAAAAACAAACTAAGCACTTTGCAGAAGTAGATCTTTATTTCTGATATAAAGATCTATTTCTGCAAAGTGCTTAGTTTGTCTTTTTGCTATGAATATATTGGATTTCTGAAAAGTCATGATGCATTTTTTCTGTGTTTTAAAAAGTGTATTTATTTATATAAAGAACAAAGATCAATCAAAGAGATATTGCCCATTTTGCTTGAAAATCTTTTCCTATCTTTCAGGGAGCTTCATAATTCCTTGTTCATAGAAGGACCTCTCTTCATCGGCAAAAAACTGAACAAGATGCCGATTTACATCCTCATCTGAATTGAACGTATAACACACAAGAAGTTTTGAAGAGAGCAAAACAAGTGAAAGTCTGATGGTGCAAGGGTAGGCAAGTATGTAGGTGTGGCAACATATCCCATCCAAGCTCCAATATTTTTTGGCTGGTGATCAAACTTGTGTGTGGTCTTGCATTGTCATGATAGAACAAAACTCCTTTACAATTAATGAGCTCTGCACGTTTCTGGATGACAGATTCATTCAAAATGTTCAATTGCCAACAGTACACTTCTAAATTGATTGTTTGGTTCCTTGGTAGAATTTGAAACACACCTTTAAAATCCAACCATACTGAAAGCATAATCTTCCTCTGATGAATGTCTGCTTTCAATGTCATTTGAGGCGGATCATCACGCCGGAACCAAGACCGTTTGTGCACCAGCACCACATTGTTGTAAACGATCCACTTCTCATCACCAGTTATCAATCAGCTTCAAAAAAGGATCATTTTCCTCACATTTAATGAGCATGTCATAGATGTTTATGCATGCCATCAAATGAACTTCTTTGAGTTCATGAGGAACCTAAATATCGAACTTGCTTATGTATCCCAGCTTCTTCAGGTGGTTGTGAATGGTTGAATGATGGATGTTCAATGTTTCTGCAATCTCTCGTGTCATGTAACAATAGTTTGACTCAATTAATGCCTTTATTTTATTGTCATCAACTTCAGTTGGCCTTCCTGACAGAGGAGCATTGTTGAGATCAAAGTCATCAGCACAGAATTTCGTGAATCATTGTTGGCACTGATGTTCTTGTAGAACATTGTCACTGTAAACTTTATGCAACTTTTCACAAGTTTGATGCACATTTTTCCCTTTATGGAAGTAAAACAATAAAATATGGTGAAAATGCAAAGTTTGGTCTTCCTTCTTCAACTTCTTGTAAAATTTGTAAAAAATAAAAAATGGATCAATTTTTTTTTAAATGAAGCTAAAACTATCAGCTGTAATGACTATAACAATAACATAGATGCAAATAGCTCTAGTACTTCCAAAAATGAACAATCACCTTCTGGATAGACATCGGAAATACGTTGTTGGTATGACATTCAAAAAAAAAAAAAAACGAAGTTCAAAAAAATCGCCATCTGTTATGAAAATGTGTCATGACTTTTCAGACAACCCAATATATATCTTGTGCATGTTAACATTTTTTGTAAGTAAAAATAAAGAAAATAATAGGTAAAATGAAATGGTATATATATGTTTATATGCTCAAGTTTAGTAAAAATAATCAATTATTTTTTTAATATCACTTCCCAATCAATGACAGATTACTACAAAGTGTATTTTGCAAATTCTTTCAAGTCTATTTTGCATTCAACTATAAATAACTAAAAAAATTATAATTCTAATACAATCTATGAACATCAATTTATTCTTTGCTTTATTGTAAAATAAACAAAATCAGAAAACTTTATATATATATAATAAAGGCTATCTGGTTTTGTTTATTAATTGTGATAGAATCATCAGGATTTTTACTGTAGGGGATCAATACCTAGGTTGAACCCCATCAAGAAATATTCCAAAGTATAGAATCTGAATTCAATTAATAAATTATCATAACTAACTTATTTAAATCTGGTCTCATGTCTTCTAGGTTCAGGATGGATTTGAATAAGTGAATTATTTTAGTACATGTGATTTCATTGCAGAATTTTCAGAAAACATTCTTGAATTGGAATGAAAATATCAACCAAAACATTGAAGCTTTGTGAGATTTTTTATATTGAACTATATGCTGATTTCCTTCTCATTAGATTTATCTATATTTAAAATTGTTATTTACATATATGATTAAAATCTAAATAGTGAAACAATCATTCTATATATTTCATTCTTTGCAAAAAAATTAAGTTCATTGGGTAATTATTATTATTTTTATTTATTTAAAACAATAATGCTTTTGGTATTTTAGTAGCAACCCTCAGCAATTTGTATACAAATCTAAACTGCTAAGAAGAGAATTGTGATGAATATTAAAATAGTTTAAAATGATATAGAACTATAATCAACAAAATAATACAATAGTTATACAATAATGGGTAAGAATCTATTTTCATATTTCTTACAATCCAACTTAAATATTGAAATAACTTTATTAAAAAATAAATAAAAATTTCATTATTGAACTTACCTCAATATTTCATCTTTGGAGCTATTTGTAAAAAGCAAACCACATTGACCTTTTAACCTCTCACTAATTTTATGAAGATTATCTCTGTATTCTTCTTCTGGTGTTTTTCCAAGTGCTCTTGCCATAACTCTATTCTTCCCAAAGAAGAATCTAAGATACAGAATAATTTTATTTCATAAATAATTCATTTAAATTTTATATTTAATAATATTAAATTTTATTCACCTGCTATGTCTCCATATTTTTCTAACATCAGTAAGTACATTATTCCTCATATTACAAACTGAAAAGAGGACAATACGAGCATAACTGTCAACATTTTTTTGAATCTGTAATTAAATTTAGAAATTTTTATAAAAAATTTATGATCATAATGTATTAAACTCCTGAAAAATAAAATTTGAAATAACACTATATTATAAAATTTACATAATCAATTATTTATATAAAAATTATGCTCATTTCTTAAAGTATGATGTATAAAATTTTAATCAATCTTACAAATTAATTTTGATGAATTCTAACAAATAATAACAATAATGAATTTTTAGTTCTATTCTTTATCATTAATCTTGCAATAAATATAAATTAATGTTTTATCACTGTATGCCATGAAAATATTACAATTAAGCCTATTTACATAAAAAAATATATTAATTACACATTTATGACTTTGCAAATTAATTTTGATGAATTCTAACAAATAATAACCATAATGAATTTTTAGTTCTATTCTTTATCATTAATCTTGCAATAGAAATAAATTAATGTTTTATCACTGTATGCCATGCAAATATTACAATTAAGCCTATTTACATAAAAAAATATATTAATTACACATTTATGACTTTTGTCAGAAAATTTAGAAATAGCTTTCATAAAATATTAATCAATTTTCTTTCTCATCATTAGATTTTATTTTTTAAAATTAAATAGTTTTAAGTTTCATAGGTAGAGTTGTACTTTTTTCTTTAAATTTACAACAACATTACATTTTCAAATGATAAATTTTAAAATCTGTAAATTAATGAATAATAATTCTATAAAGACATTTTCATTTTTTAACATTTTTAAGGAAAATAATATTTTGTAATTTTGGAAATATTCACATTATAAAAAAAATTTATTTTTTGAATATTTAAAAATACAAGTATTTCATACAATCTTAATGTATTTATACTTCTAATAGACTGAACCAACAGTTATTGTAAATCAATGCTGCCACAAGTTTTTATGATAAAAACTTGCCTTGAAGGATTACAGCCATGGCTCGAAATAATGGTCGCCAGCTCACCATTGGCGACTAAGAAATTGCTGCTGGCGAGTGTAATGAGATAACATTGGAAATGCTTGATTAATATTTCCCACAATTTATTTTTCATGAGTTTTCTGTATAGTCCATTGCGACGAAACGTGCTTGGGAGAGCAGCCGCCATCATCAGAAGTGAAGTCACGAAAAATAAAAAACTTTGAACCGCTATAACTATGTAACTGTTACGGATAGAGTATGGTTCTTTGATAAAGTTTTCTATACTACTCAGAGAAAAATTCTGTAGTCCATTGCGATGAAACGTGCTTGGGAGAGCAGCCGCCATCAACAGAAGTGAAGTCACGAAAAGTAAAAAACTTTGAACTGCTATAACTATGTAACTGTTACGGATAGAGTATGGTTCTTTGATAAAGTTTTCTATACTAATCATGAACTTTCGATCGATGCTATTTTTATTAAGATGGCGGTAATATAAACTTCTACCAAAAATTAAATATTTGAAAATTCTATCAAGCTTCGGAATGGATATATCGTCGTAAGCGAAAAAAAATTATGTAAATTCGTACGGGTAAGTCATAGCTTATTAAAATTGATTGCATTCGATTATCAGACTAATAAGATACATCTAAAATCGTTTAAAATATCCGATTATCTATAAAAGTTTTGCAGAAATTCGTTAAGAAACGTGGTTTTGAACCCCAACTTTGGAGCCCCATAACTTGAGAATGGGGCTTTTGTGTGATTTCAAACCCCAACTTTGGAGCCCCATAACTTGAGAACGGGGCTTTTGATGATTTCGAGCTCCAACTTTGGAACCCCATAACTTGAGAACGGGGCTTTTACCCCTCATGGGACCTCACCAATGAAGTCAGGAACCTTTAATTATCGGGGTAAGATAAATGGGGAATGAAATTCCGTTGGGAGTTTTAATACTGTTATACCCCACCGAGATTTGAAAGGTGCATTTTGATTGTCACTTGTTAACGCAGGTAACTTTCGGAAAGTTATCAAATAGCCGAAAACGCTTTCTAAATAAATTAGTTTAATTGCTACGTTTTGATATTTAATTCCAGTTCAAGCTATCAAAAAAAAAATCAGTTGCAAAATCCCTTAGTGAATTCCTTATTTAGCCTATATTTTTAATACTGACAGTAATAATACATGTATATCTATGAGTGTTACAGTACTATGTATACTACAGATACTATGCATAAGATTTACATATAATTATCATCATATATGAGCATTTTCATATATGATGATAATTATATTTTTATTATATAAAATTTTTATTATTCATATTATAAAGGAGAAAGGAATCAGCACTAATAGCAGTTGAGTTATACTGATAAATACTTTATTTACACGAAACGTTTTATTAGTTATTTAATAGTCTAGTTATATTATTTTATTAGTTTCATTTAAAATTGATAATTTGTAAATTTTATGTTGTTTACATCTTTTATTATGTAATGCAGTTGCCATAGCAACACGGCTGCTTTAATTCCTTTTTTCCATTTAAATTCGAACTTTAGAACGAACTGCCTGAAGATGGCGACGCAGCCAAAAACGTTTCATGTAAATAAAGTATTTATCAGTATAACTCAACTGCTATTAGTGCTGATTTCTTTCTCCTATTTTTAAGTTCCAGTTGTAATTACATGTTTGAAATTCATGAAAATTAAGCCTAATTAATATGCAAAACAACAAAAAAATTAAAATTGATATTTATCTTGATTTTCAAGTTCTTCCAATTAAAATGAGGCAACAAAAAAAATCCTAAAGTTACCATTTTTATAAAGAATAAGAAGATGCTTATTTTTTACAATGGTAGAAGAGAAATGTTGTTGCTTAATATGTCATAACTTTTTTAGTTTTGTAGCATAACTAAAATAAGTAATTTGGAATGACACTTGTTAACTCTCCATAATAAATATCAATCAGAATATCCATTAAATAATGCCTTAAAAAGAAATGAAGTCAATGATCTCAAGACTGAGTTATCAGCAGAACAAAATGAATTTAAAAAAGCCCATTTTAAAATCAGTTGCAGTAACTGCCACATCATTCAAAAGTCAGCTATGTTCTAGCAATAAAATGTAAACTGTTTTCAAATGGAGAATTTATTAAAGAAACTTTTTTAGAAATATCAGATTCACTTTTTAAGGATTTAAGAACAAAAAGAAATTATTTATGCAATAAAGGACATACAATCTTCACAAAATAGTGTAATATGATAGATTGAAAAAATGAGTGAAAACATAACTGATCAGTTATGTAGTGATAATAATAAATGTTTATGTTTTTTTCATCCAAATTGATGAATTGACAGAAATATGTGATACAGCTCAATTGCTTATTTTCATATACATGGTTTTTGAAGATTTTATCTCTAAAGAAGAAATGTTGGTATGGTTCCTTTGAAAAGAAAGAACTAGAAATATAGATATATTCAATGCTTTTAAAATTTTCATTTCAAAATTGAAACTCCCAATTTGTAAGTTAATTTCAATAACAACAGATGGAGCAAATGCAATGATTGGTCATAAGAACAGATTTATAGCATTGTGCTGAAACTTTGACAAATTCCTAAGTTTTCTTTCCTATCGTTGTATAATCCACCAGCAAGTTTTAGCCAGTAAGAGATTAAATACAAAAGAAGTCATGGATATAAATAACATTCAAAATTGTTAATTCAATTTGAGGGAAATCTCTCCAAAGGCATCTTTTTCAATCTAAACTCAATAAAAGTCAAGTGAAATGATAAATTTTTTTGAAGAGCAAGGCTACAAATGTAAAAATTTACTTAATGAAAATTGGCTGTGCAATTTAGCATTTCTAGCAGATTTTACATCCAAATTAAGTGATTTCAATTTAAAGTTACAAGGAAAAAACAAGGCAATAAGTCACATGATTAATTACATTAATGCTTATAAAAGTCAATTTGTAATGTTGATTGAAAATCTTCAACAAAAAAAATTTGATCATTTTCCAAATATGAATTACCATTTACAAAAACAACTCAATTTTAATTATAACTTTGAAAAATATGTTGTAGAAATTAAAAATGTTATTGAGGATTTTGATGCCAAATATATTCTTTTTTCTAGCACTTAGGTAGGATAAAAAATCTTTATTATAGTTATTATACAGTCACAGAAACATTTTCGGTCTATTCGACCCTCATCAGCTGTGTTTATACTATATACATATACTATGTAAGACTTAATTTTACATATAGTATAGGTACAGATGATGAGGGTCGAATAGACCGAAATTGTTTCTGTGACTGTATAATAACTATAATAAAGATTTTTATATCCTGCCTAAGTGCTAGAAAAAAGAATATATCATTTAAAGGTAGCGTAATATCAGACATTAATTTTATGCCAAAATTAGTGATTTTAAAAAAATTGAAGACATTTCCCTTTTAAGAAAGATTTAAATGTGGAATATATTGAAGAAAAATTTTCTGATATTTTTAACATAGAAAAAACTATGTTAAAAAATGAAATTATAACTCTGCAATCTGATTTAATTTTAAAAGCTAAGGAGCTTGAAGAAGAATTTCAGGAATAAATTAGTTGTGAAAAGTAATCAAATATTAAAAAGTGTAGCAAATGTATCTACTCTTGTTTTGGATCAATGTACTTGTGTGAATTGGCTTTTTCATATTTAAAGTCAGCAAAGACACAGCGTCATTCTTCATTTACTGATTCACATCCAAAAAATTTATTATGATTAACTTTAAAAACGAATCTTTCCACTTGATTTAATTATAATAATGTTCATTCTAGCACTGATTAAAAGTGGAAAATTTACACAAAAATTTAGTAGCGCTTTCGACTTTATTAAGAGATAACGCATATGCTGCAAAAATGAACGAATTAATGAGAAAATTTCCATTCTTGATGCCTGTTAATTCTAATCTAACTGAATTTTATGGTTATATAAAGGTTTTGGTATGTATTCTACAATATTTCATATCTAACAATTATTAAAAAAAATTATATAAAATATTTATAATCCTGTTTCATAATTATTTTTTATCAATACTATTATAAATAAATTTTTATAGTATTTAATAACGTAGTTATAAAACTGATCTTTTAAATTAGATTTTCTTTTCTTATTTCATCATATTAAATATCCATATAAAACATTGAACAAACAACCACTTTTTTATTTGGAGAATTTACCTTTCATCAGATATTTACAATACAGTTCAGTGAAATATTATAAAATCAATTGTTCAAATATTCTTGAAAATTAAAAAATATAAATTATTAAATATAAAATTCAAAATCAAATATCTGGATAAATCAACAATAATCATTTGAAGGCAGAAAAAAGTATGGTATTAGATAACCTACTGTATTAATACCTTCATCCTCAGCTCAGAAATAAATACAAATGAAAATTTGAAAATCCAGAATAAGAAAAACATAAAATTAACATGGCCTAAATGAAGCCATTTTTCACCTTAATATAATGCTACTGGCTACAAGACTGTTAGATGTGTTTATTTATAAGACTGTAGAAAACATCCTTAAGCATATTTATTATAGTATTTTTTCATAAAAGAAGAAATTAAATTTGTTATATATTGCTTTAATAACATTTTTATTGTAATACATCATATATGTTTCAGATTGTTACGTCTGTGCTTCATTCATTTAGATGCTTTTTCAGTCTTTTGATTATTTAATAGATAGGCAAATTGCACTGATATAGAAGTTAAAAAGGATTCAAAGTAAAAATTGTAGCAAATATTAGAAAATTATAAATTTTAGAAAATGCTATAAGGTTTTTATATTACCAGAAATTTTTATTAAAATTCCAAGATCTATTGTATTAAGAGAATATCTTAAAAGTTGGTATATCCGTCATTTTTAAATGGCTAAAGCTTTATTATTAAAAGATATAGATTCAAGTATTCTTTGATGACAGAATTTATAAACTTTCACGAAAATCTAATTAGTTCAAAAGTTATTAATGGGACATAATATAACAGATGGCATAATGATATTATTGGCCTTATTTTTCTTTGGAAAGTAGGCTAAAAATTCATTGCAAAGAACTGTGACTATGAAACAATTAGGTATAATTTTATAGCAGTTAATATTAAAAGTTACAAAACATTTTTGAAATAATGAATCTCAATTTTGAATATAAAACTAAAATTAATAGAATTATATCATATGCATGTTATAATCTTCTATAAACCAATGTTTTGTTGCTTATATCACATAAATTAAAACTCAAGAAATAAATTTTAAATTTTGGAAACGCACTATATATTGGTGTTTGATTTGTAACGATTGCATTCTAAGTTCGTGAACGAAAACTGTGACTTTATTGTAAGAGCTGATGAGGGCGATTTAACGCTGAAAATGTTACTCAATAAAAATTTCATTAAACTGTACATTAATGTTTGGTCTGCTCATTAGTGCTAGTAAGATTATTTCTTGAAAAAAGTGATATCCATAAATTAAAAATAAGCACTGTTGGATTATAGGTAGTTATTGTGTTTAATAAAATATAATTATACAATAATTAACATTATTATTTATATTTTAAACAAGCACTATTTTATAAATTATTGCATTCCTATTTAAAAGTGCTTGTTTTTTAATTCATCAAATTTTAATATGTATTAATAATAAATTTATGATAAAAAAATATTGAAATATTGATTTTTATAATATATGTACTGTACATTACAGTTATTATTATTTCATTTTTTTTCATATAAAAATTCATATTATACAAAAATATTCCCTTAATATTATATTATCTGAAAAATTTAATTTTGACTTGTTCAATTTTTTGGTTCTTAATTAGTATAAATTTGAGAACAGCCTGTATAAAGATCTAATTATTGTTATGATAAAAATTATAGAAATTTAATTATTTTTGCATGAATTAACTTTTGTTTTAATATTTATATATTCTTTATTATCATATATTTTAATTAAATATTTTTAGAATGAAGATTTTAAAATTCATATACTTTTACCAGATGATAGAAATCTTAAAAAATTAAAACTCTCTGGAGATTGGAAATTGCATCAACAATTAAATAAAAATAAATATAATGTAACTGAAGTAAGTTTTTCCTTAACTTTTAAATAACATTAATGTCTATACATTGAATAAATTAAATTCTGTAGTTGACAAAGTTTAATTATTATTTAGTTTAACTAAAGCAATGTGTCTGCTAGGAGGTAAAACATCCTTATTACTTTAATGCATTATTTAAATTTTTAATGCAAAAACTGTTTAAGATAGGATAAAATTGATAGCTACAAGCTAAATACTGATAAATTATTTATTGCAATAATTATTTTGCTTTTAATGTAAATACATATATTAAATGCAGAAACAAGCATCTATCAAAATTTTGTCCATAATTAAAGCATATAAGAATTTTCTTTCAGATAAATCTAGTGACATGATAGATAAAGTTTTAAAAGAAAGATCTAGATATCAAATTGGTCATATATGTAAATCTATATATATATATATTCCACAAAGACTCCCACACTATTTGACTCTTTGATATCAAACTTGGCCTAGAGATTTCCCATGGCTCTGTGGATAATAGGCTACCCAGGCACAATCACTCCAGGGGGTGGGCATTTTGGGATGGCAATAAAAATGCCGTCATTTAAATCTTTCAGAATGATGTTCAAATTCAGGATGACATCATAACGAACTTGGTGTAACATCATGCATAAAATGCTTCCATTGCATGATGTAACAATGAATTATATCACTATGATGTCACATCGATGTTTTGATGATATCATTGTAATATTATATGCTGGTTAAATCAATGATAAAATTGGATAAGACAAGTCAATGGATTACAAATGCTATAATGAATTATATGATGTCACAGTGGCTCAACAATGGAATGACATCATAAAATGCAATTATTATGTGATGTCACAATGACATAATTATATATCTGTTTTACCCTCCTTTGGAAAAATTAGAACAAGAAAATTTAATGTCTTCTACTATTGAAAGAAAATTACAACTTTTAAATATGCAGTACTTAATTTTATTGGAAAATATCATTTAATTTATTAAACTAAATAATGATAAACCAGCCATCATTGATATTAATACAAATCAATAACTTTTTATATTTTTAATAATTGGATTAATAGAATGTTGTGCTATTTCATAAGATAAAAAATAATATGTCAACAATAACTTATGTTCACTTTGTTCTAAAAACACTGATTTGTAAAAGAAATTAAAATGTTGCTTTTTGTAATGTAATCAATATTCAAGCTCTTATTAGGCAAAACTTCTGAATAAAAAGCATGTTCTTGGTTATTAAAAGCAAAACTTGTTTATTGATTAAAATTGACTTATTTTGAAATAAAAAATATTAATTAATAATCTTTTCAATAATATCATTTTTGTCAGTACAAGTTTTCTTAAATTATTAATAATTCATTCATAAATTTTATTTGTAACTTGAAAACTTTTTATGCTGCACTCAGAAGTTCTAAAACACTGTTTATACTATATTGTGTAATATATGTTATAAGTGAACCAATTTGAAATTTCTTATTTCAGAGATTAAAATAAAAATTCTGATTATAAAGTAAGGTTTTTTTTAAATGTAAATTCTGCCATCTCAAAATATTTGCCATATGTTAAATAAATTTATTTGCTACACTCTAAGTTAAAATAACTGTTCTCCTTTTAAATAAAAATTTAAAACAGAAAAATGCATATACAGTTCCATATATATATAAATTTAAAATTGATTGTTAAAATGATGAACTGCATAATTCTGTAATAATTTTAAATATATTTATTGCTAAAACCTTTGGTCATTGTAATGTTTAAAAATATTCAGAGTTTTTAAAATTTGAAAATGAAATGGATATGTACAAATGTAAGGTTGAGAAATCTTATATTTTCATGAGCAAATTCTTATAATTTTAGTATGACTTCTTGAATGACTTAATTTCCTGGAAGTTAATTGATACATTACCCTGATAGTTATCTTACTTGATAGATAAGATACTGATTGTTGTAGCTGTTAATATTAAATCTTCTTAGACTTTAAACTGAAAATCAAGTAAGTTTTTATTTCTTTTCAATAATCTTCACTGCATATGAAGCAACATATTCAGTGCTTAGAAATGTAAATTATTTTTATTTAATGATCAAAAATATGGCTGGTGTAAATTATGTAGAGAATGATTACCTGCATTAAAATTGTTTTGCTCTACTATACTCAAACCATTAATCATATCTTTTTACATAAACCATAATATAATTGTTTGTATTTATATATGAAGCTATTATAAATATGTTTAGTTATAATAATAAAATATTCATATAAATTAGGCTGATCACATCAATAGATATATAAAATGCTATGTAATATATAATACATATTAATATGCAGATAATTTTATTTATACTTCATAAGTATATGATATTTAAATATACTGCATTATTAAATATAGATCTGTAATATAATTTTTATGCTTTATTTTATTTATATAGGTACTTGAAAGATGCAGTTCTTTGAATGAATTTCTTATTGAATTACAAAATTACCTGGTAAGATTAAAAAGATACAATTTTTTATAAATTTTAAATAAGTTTATTTTGAAATATGGTTTCATTTGATTTTAAATATAAATAAATAAGAGTTTTGTTAAACAGGAACAGCAAGTCAGATCAGAAAACAATATAAACACACTTGAACTTCCTCCTTCTTATTATAATGTTCTTCTAGTACAGTTGGGAGAATTAGGATGGGAAAAGTAAAATTGCTTTAAAAAAATCTGTATTTACATGTTGTGTAATATTTTCTATTCAATAAAATATATATTATATTTTTCACAATTTAGATTAAAATATATTAATGATTCATGGAATAAAATTAATCTTGAAGCAATAGATAGTTGTGGAAGATCACATATTTTACAACTGTTAATTCCAAATGATGTAAGAATATATTTTTTATATATTTAAGAACTCTTTGTTTTATACATTTTAATTTATTATTAAATATAGATATACTATGTAAATTTATTGATTTATCTATACAATATCTATACAGTAGATACCCAAATTATGCAGTTAATTCGTCCAAAAAATTTCTGCATAAATCAAAAATCACATGAGTCCAATACAGATACCTCTCAAATAACAACCAAATTATATTCTCATGACATGGTCAGTGAGTAACTTGTTCATATATATTGTGAACAAATTTTAATTTAAAAATTTAGTTTTAATTTTTATTTATCAGTGATAATAACAAACAACTCGCAACAAAAATTATAATCATCATAATGCATATGGGTGAAAACCAAATTTTCTGTTAAAAAAAGCAGTCTTTAAACAGGTAGGAATACCTGTATACAAGATTGGATATTAGTAAATGGAATGGCCAAATGAAATTTTAAGATATTATTGATATTTCTGCAAAAAAAAAACTAAATTATTTAATTAAATTTACATTTCATAGAAATTCAACAAAAATAGATTTGCACATATGCCGAAATCTAAACAACAGAGATGTACTGATCTGGAGGTTTCAAAATTAGTAATCATATAACTAGAATGTAGAAATTTTAAATAAAAGTTCCTTTTCAATGTTTAAGATATTCTATGAACAGCCCAACAGAAAAAAATATTTTATAATAATATATATCATATAAATCTAATTATCTAAAAATCTTTTATATGGTATATATTATTACAAATATTATCATCATTTATAATAATAATTAATAATATAGATATTAATAGCAGTTATTGTTTCAAACTGTCAGATTTATTATTGTAGTAAATTATTCCAAAGTTATAAAAAAAAATTTTTTTTTAAGTTTATGTATGGTTTAAATATAGTAGAATAGTCACTCAAAATGAATTACATTTCAATCTGCAATGAAAAAGGTGTTCAGCAGTTAGTCTTTTAACAATCTTCCCAAAAGTATCAGATGGAATGCTTAGAGCAGACACCAGTTTAATAAAAGGACAAGCTTTTATTTCTGTAATATCACCATCATATAGCACCTCAAAATTATCTGATTTACACTGCAATATTTGATATAAGATATGATCAAATTTTTTCATGAAAGTTCTGCAATATTTGTTTCTCTACTGTATATATCTTGATGAGATAGATGTAGCCAGTTTATTGTAAAAAAAGGATTAAAAATATATAACATCTGTATATTTAATTACAGCTTTAAATAATTCTGTTTATTTATTTATTGAACAGTCTTTTGCTATTATAAGACTTTTTTAGAAATAAAAATAAGCATTGTGTGCTTTCCGTAACAAATTGAAAATAGCTCTGTCAAAATAATAACTAGAAATTACCTGCTCATATAAATGAGCAGAAATATAGTCGTGATTTAATCTAATAATACTGTATATAATGACAAAAACACCTCCAAACTCATGTAGGGAATTGTAAAATGGCATCCATTATTACCTTACAGCACATCTGCAAATTCTGTCTTTTTGAGGAACTACAATTTCAATGTTATTTCTATTCTTTAATTTTTAAATTATTAATAACAAGAAATAATTTGGGCTGTCGCAGACATCCAAAAATTAGACCTTTCTAAAGATACCCATTTATAGAAATCGGTACAGTAGTACAACCGAAAAAGGGACATCCAGCCAGCCACGTTTGACTATTAATATATGTGATAATCATATAGTAAAATTAAAAATATATTTATCCCCAATTTATATGGAAGATCAGTTCCTCAGAATATTATGTAAATCGAAAAATAAAAACAAAATGTGCATAATTTAATCAGTTATTTCAACATAAAATAAAAATACAAATGAAAAACAAAAAATATCAGTCCATTTGTGAAATAGCAAATACTATACTGTATATAAAGCTATATATAATTCATTTTACAGAAATTAGAAATTCATAGAAAAATTAGTCCAAAGATTTAATTACTATCATCACTAAATGACTGCATAAATATGTTTGCAGCATAAATTTTTGTTTTTAATAGTTTTTATTTTTGAAAATCCATTACAACTGAAAACTTTTGAATTTTGAAAATTATGTAAAAAAATACTGTGTAAATAGGGAATAAATGTATATATTTTTCATCATCTTAAATTTGGAATATTCATTTTGCATACTATTTTAATCAATATATTGTGTTTGTGGAAAATTTATTAACTTGAATTTTAAGTTTGTGGCTTGATAAATACAAAATATCTAGTGAAGAAAATTTTAATACTGGTAATTTTATATATCAATATATAATACTACATATGTAAACTAATTTTTAGAATTCTCTCAACTGAATTTCTTAAATCTTATTTCAAAATAAAGCCCAAGATATATATCAAATTATTAAAAAGAAATTTTATATAAATGTAAGAATTGTAAATTTTCCAATAATATTTGATATGCAGTAACATTTATTTTTATCTTACAAGCTATTTTATTTTCCAAAATTTTATTTTATTTTTTCAGTTCTCAAGATGAAAGTATTCTCTCATCTTCAATTATGTTGTTGTTGTTATTAAAATAAATTTGAAGCTATTGAATATTTTATGAAAATTTGTATTTCTTCAGAATATAAGTTGTTATAATTCTTCAAATAAAAACTATCATTTAATTAAATGTTAATTGTTTTTTCTATATAATTTAAGGATTTATGGCAAATAAATCTGAAACTAAACTAAAATTTTTTTATCAATAGTATCCAAACAAAGAGCCAGAATGCATCACTAATTTTCCACAATTTGATATACATCATCTTAAGGTAAAGTAAACTATTTCATTCAATAGTTTATAATTAGTCATGCAAAACTGTATTATTTGAATTTTCTTTTATATTTTAGAAAATAAATCTTGAAGCAATTTATAAAGAATTTCAGTCAAAATTAAATGATTTTCAGTTATTTTGGAATTGTATGGATGAAATTGATAACAATGTTTGGGTACTAGAACCAAGTCATCCTGGTAGAGAGGATTGCAAAAGAAGAATTGCAATAGGTTTAAATTAATGTTATTTTTTCCTTTTTCACAGAACGATTTTTTCTCTTAAACTTGAAATTTTTCCCAGCTCCTAATTCTTCACTTCAGATCAATGTAGATCCACATAATCCTACAGCAATTCCTGAATGTTATTTTTATGGACCAGAACAAAGTATAATTTGTTACTAATTAATACTTTATATCTAAAACTAAAATAAATAAATTATGAATGAATTCTTAAATTTCAGCTATTGGTCCATTGAAAGAACAATTTCATTCAAATTTGAAAATATGGTAATTATTTTTATTTAAAATAAAATTATATTTTTATTAAATTTAAATATGATAATTCTTTAGGGATACAAACTGTTCACTTTTATACAATCTGCAGTCTATATTAAATATTAACTTTCCTCTAAAATCAGAAATAAATAAAGAGGTAAGTAATTTTTGATTAAATCAATATTAAATTGAAAAAACATTAAAAGATAATTCTATATATTTAAAAAAAAAATAGGAACTTAATTTAGAATGTGGAATTTGTTATTCTTATAAATTTAATAATGCTTTGCCTGACTTATTATGTGAGAATTCAAAGTGTTTACAGCCTTATCATCATAATTGCTTATATGAGGTAAGTAATAATTTATTTATTTTTAAATTATATATATATATGAAGATGCTACATTAAGCTCGAACACTAATATTGCCAAAATAATAATAAAAAAATGCCACCGCTGTAAATACTTAGAATTGTATTAAAAATTATCACACTATAATAAATATATATATTTTTATGTATAAGAAGTTTATTTATACAGAATATGATATTGTTTTGTAATATTAAACTAACAAGTAAGTGGAAAGTATTTATAAAATTAGACTGTTATGGAATGAAGGGGGCGTACCAAGTTTTTAGGGAAAAAGGGGGCGCAGACACAGAGAATTTGGAAACCACTGTATTACAAAAATATATAATTACAGTGAGTGATCGGTTAACAAACAGTTCGGATAACGAACACTTTTTTGAAAGATTTTTATGTTCGGATTACGAAACTTCACAGAACAAACTGTGGGACCCGCGGACTTACCGAATGACAGATCAGCCGGAGGCTGCGTGGTAAAGCTATGGCTTACCATTCTGGAGGATCCGGGGGTCCAACTCCTCCAATTTTTAGGAGGGATCTGGGCCCGGACCATTGAAATCCATCCTTCAATCTTCCGATTGACCCAATCATGGGTGTTGGTCAGCCTGTGATGATGGCGGCTCTATAAGTGCTATTGCCAGATAAAAATATTCCATGAGGATATTTTGGCTTAACTAACCTATCACCAGATAAAAATATTCCATAAGGATATTTCGGCTTAACTAACCTAACCAGATAAAAATATGCATGAGAATATTTCGGCTTAACTAATCTAACGGAATGACAGGCTTATTAGGCCTTTCTATGAGGATAGTTCGACTTAACTAACCTAACGGAATGACAAGCTTAGGCCTTGCGTGCTCGTGGACTTATGGGTAAGGATGGAAGAAAACAGTTTTTCCGATTAAAATGAACTCGGAGACAACATAAAACAAATCAAAGAGTCTTGCACGCTCGTGGACTTATGGGTAAGGATGGAAGAAAAGTAGTTTTTGATTAAAATGAACTCGGAGACAATATAAAACAAATCAAAGATTTATTAAAGACTTATGCGTAAGGATGGAAGAACAGTAGTTTTTCCCGATTAAAAACTTATGGGTAAGGATGGGAGAAAAGTAGTTTTCCCGATTAAAATGTGGTTATGGGTAAGGATGGAAGAACAGTAGTTTTTCCCGATTAAAATGAACATCACAATAACTACTTACACAGCAAATAAATCTTTAACAAGCATGTTAGTGGGTCTTTTATACACGACCTACAAAGAGGGGTCATTTGTGGGTTTTTGTTTTCTGGTAAGAAATTTCGCACAAAACGATGTAGTCCTTGCAGGAAAGCACATAGTTTGTGTCACCGATCTGAAAGCTCAGTGTCATCTGTACGTATACTTCTGATAAGGCCAATCGAAAAAAAAAACTGGTGTAATTACATTTATTTACTTATTTATTTAACTTTTAAATATACAGAATATAACTACTAGTCATTTTTATTTCTTCATTTCATAAAAATCAAACTAGTGTATCATAGTATATGACATAGCTTCCTATTATCTCATAACATTGTTCTCATTTTCATTTTAGTTTAAGAACGTTGAGGGCCACAAAAATCACATCAAGGACCATATGCAGTCCGCAGGCCGCAATTTGTCATCTCTGTCCTGGAGTGTAAATCTGAAGCGTTTCCACGCGGCCAATCTGGCTGACCGCCAAATTGTGGTCAATTACAAAAATCACATCAAGGACCACATGCAGTCCGCAGGCCGCAATTTGTCATCTCTGTCCTAGAGTGTAAATCTGAAGCGTTTCCACGCGGCCAATCTGGCTGACCGCCAAATTGTGGTCAAAACTAATACAATTAGATTATTATTTCAAGGTTTTTTTCTTTCTGAGTTTTACGCTACTTAGCATTTTTGTCAGAAACTAAGCTGAAGTTGCCCTGTAATTAAGGTTCGCTTACATTGAAGATTCATATTCAATTCCAGGACATTAAATATTTTTCAGAAAGAATTCGGGCCCGCTAATTTAACCAGATTCGTCATCTAATGGCCAGTCTCACCAAATCTTCAGGCCCCACAATGACATTGCAACTTCCTACCAATTAGCAATTGGCAGTTGGAAAGTGTTGTTCTACGTGATTCTAGCTTTTTCGGTTTTGTAGACACAAAACATAACAAAATGAAAAAAACATTAGTCTTTATTATATGTTACAGTACTTCTGTAACATACCTTGGAATGTAATACAAAAATAAAACAATAAAAGAAACTCACAATGATGCAATCTTCCACAGTCATGCTACATGTCGAGAAGAAGAAGAAAGAAAGGAAAAAGTGTTGCCAGCAAAAAGAAAAAAATAATTTAATTCCCAACAGAAAGTAGTAGTATAAAACTATATAGAAAAGAAAAAGATATTAAACGGTAACATATCTCAGTATCCACCATGGACCGTCCACACATACTTGATGGGGTCGGCCATCAATTGAAGGATTAGGTACAACGAGCCGGGTCCAACCCTTTCCAGAAAATCTTAATGATAAACCAAGAAATGAATTAGGATTCTTTAGATGGTAAATAAACTCTTTGCAATGGCCATTTGGCCGACTTATTTCGGAGATCGCAACAGAAAGGAATGTTAACCTATCAATTTTTTCTAATTTGCATTTTGCTGGGTCCTCTGATTAGCGAAATTCTAAAATTGTAATACTGTATTATTTAATTTTGCTATTTTTTATAACCCTTTCCAATCACTAAGATTACTAAGAGGCGGGGCCAATTCCAAACCCATACCTGTGGAGGATGGTCGGATAGTAAAGGACGGGGATTCATTCCAATCACGGATGTTTATGCACTCACACCAATGGAAGAGGACCAGATTATAAAGTCATAAAGGGCAGTGATCGCCGGGCCTGGCCCGGAATCCCGAGAAATCTTTTTGTGATATGCCGGACCCATATTCTTCTTCTTGGCACGCCAACACAATACTGTACTATTAACATTACGAGATAAAATTTGGATTTGTCCTGATGTAAAAATGAATAATAACACGATAAAATAATAATAGGTGACGATACAAAATTTATATAAGTATAATAACATTGTTGAATTCTCATATCTATATTTAATAATGTTTAATACTTTTATAAAAAATATACTATAAATTTAATTATAATCTACTATAACATATTTACTAAAGCTATATTATACGTAGCTTTTTTTCGCATATTTTACGCCCCTTTCCAATCAATGACATTACTAAGGAGCGGGCCAGTTCCAACCATGGGCTGCAACCATACCTATGGAGGAAGCTTTTTTTCGCATATTTTACGCCCCTTTCCAAACAATGACATTACTAAGGAGCGGGCCAGTTCCAACCATGGGCTGCAACCATACCTATGGAGGAGCCGGATGATGAAAAACGGAGATCGCTGGGTTGGGCCCAGAATCCCGAAGAAACTTTTGGGGACCCGAATCTGGGTCCTCCTGCATGGTACACTAATGCGTTACCATTCGGCCATCCGGCCGCCATTAACTATAAGTGGTAATGATCGTTGGCATAAGCAAGGAATATAAATATGAATATGTAAGTAACGTTTCAGTGATATAATGATGTCACACTGAATTACTGAAGTGTACTATAACAATGCTTATCAATATTCAGAATTGTATTTACATAATTAACAGAATAATTAATGAAATGACTGTCAGCAGATAACCGATTTATTCAAAAATAAATCGGCGTTGGCGTGTCACGTAGGAGGACCCGAGTTTGCATCCCGGGTCCGGCATCTTCTGAAAGAATCTGAATCTGAAATTCTGAAAAAAAGCTTTTTCGGCGTTCTGGGCTGGCCCGGCGATCCCCATCCTTCACCATCCAGCTCCCTCCACTGGTGTGGTGCAGCCCGTGGTTCGAACTGGCTCCGCCCCTTAGTAATCTCCCTGATTGGAAAGGGGCGTAAAAATGCGCACACAAAGAAAGATCCAAAATCACAAATCCACAAGGAATTCAATATTATGAATTTTATTTTCATTATTTTATTAACTGATAATTTCATAATATTAACATACATCTGAAATTTACGATCAATTTTAATTAAATTATATTAAATCAGAAATGTATATTAAAATTTAATTAATAAAAGTAAATTTTATAAGAACAGAATTTTTCTGCAGGCGCTGTGAGTCGTAAAGGCGATGATTCTAGTTTAATGGAGGGTAGAAGCGACATTAAGGAAACTGGAGAAACTATTGGATTTATGTAATAAATCAAGTAAAATTTAATGAAATGACTTTAATAAAGATGGAAGATATTCCAGTCACTTAAAAATGAAAGCATCCCCGCCACAAATAATCAAGTAAGTTGCTGACGTAAACTTATAAGGATGCAATTTAAAATTAATTTGTTTTTAGTTCACTTGTGAAATTAAATGTTTTTCTTTGTTTAGATATTAATTTACATTTGTTGTTGCTTACCTAAGATGATGTAATATCAGAATTTTATAAAAACTCGTGATATACTTGCTGTTCTTGATTGTGGCATGTTCTATTAATTTAACTAATATATTTTGGTAAAAGCACATTTTCTATAGAATACATAGGTTTCGTTTCAAATTGATTTATGATTTTGTTTATATATTTTAAGTACAGATGATATTCAATAGTATTTATTATTATCGATTTATTGCTTCACTCTTCTGATTTAATTAAATGAAATATTTAGATAGAATTATAGAATTCAATACATAAAAAGCAAAAAGTGTTCATAATAAGCAAAAAAATATAACGATCAAAAATACATTGTTTATAAATATTAAATTGAAGTTTATTTACTGTAGATTTTTGTTTTCCTTTATAAAAAAAACTAAATATTCATCATATAACAAGTATCCTATAATCAATATCTCTTCTTCAAATTTTGAAGAAAAATATTTAATATTTAACAATTTAAAAAAATTTTGGAATAGTATAATAAGTTTTAATCATAATAATAAACTATGATGAATAACATGAGAAAAGTAAACACACAAAGTATGCACATATACTTAGTTTTTTAAAGAAAAAGAAATATAAAAAGTAAAGCTAAATCAAATCTTTATATCATATATAGCAGGTCCTCTACTTATGTAGCTTTAGAAATAGGCAGATATTATCTTTATTTTTGCTGGATTTCCGTAAAACTTATATAATAATTTCATGAATTTACTTTTTAACAAAAATATCACTTATATCCTTAAATTTTCTTATCTATGCTTAAAGTTTTTATTAAGTTTTAAGTATATGAATTTCATTGCATTCTGTTCAGCAATGTGTGTATTTGTATATTTTCAGCAATGTGTGCATTTGTATATTTTGAATTTAAGTATTGTTGGACTTGCATAGAACATTCTGGGATGAATTAATTGCATAAAGGCTGCTTCATCTTAAATGTATTGCAATAACCAGGGAATGCATCATCACTGGATTGACAATTTTTAATTGAATTCAAAAATTATACAATTATCCATTGTCTAATATTAACTGCTAAAATAAAAAATTAACATTAATAAAATGAATTATTCGTGAAAACAATTTTTATTAATAATTATCAATCTTCACCAGAAGGACAGTTGAGCTCGCTTCGGAGTTTTTTGACAAATGAACCCATAAACACTGATTAGCAGCTTATAGATTCAATAATTATTATACAGATGAGATTCAATTTTGCCTTTTGATGACAAATGAACAGTAAACACACACTCACCGATTTATTGTCTATATGAACTATAGGATCTCGGACAGACATTTTTTTCTTCTAATGGAATTGCATAGAACATTCTGGGATGAATTAATTGCATAAAGGCTGCTTCATCTTAAATGTATTGCAATAACCAGGGAATGCATCATCACTGGATTGACAATTTTTAATTGAATTCAAAAATTATACAATTATCCATTGTCTAATATTAACTGCTAAAATAAAAAATTAACATTAATAAAATGAATTATTCGTGAAAACAATTTTTATTAATAATTATCAATCTTCACCAGAAGGACAGTTGAGCTTGCTTCGGAGTTTTTTGACAAATGAACCCATAAACACTGATTAGCAGCTTATAGATTCAATAATTATTATACAGATGAGATTCAATTTTGCCTTTTGATGACAAATGAACAGTAAACACACACTCACCGATTTATTGTCTATATGAACTATAGGATCTCGGACAGACATTTTTTTCTTCTAATGGAATCTGAAACTGTGATGTCACACCACTTGCAGGTGTCATGTAATATATAACAAACAAACAATAGAATCAGACTTTGTTCGCAGAATTTAAAATAATAATCATCTAGAATTCATCTTTAAGAAACTAAAAACTAGTGAACTGCTGCACATCTATTTTTAATTAATTAAATAATTTGACTTTAAAAAAGAACTTTCCACTTAATTTAATTATAATACTGTTCATTCTAGCACTGATTAAAAGTGGAAAAATTTACACATAAAATTTAGTAGCGCTTTCGACTTTTTTTTTCTCTTAAAAGATTAAAAGCACTGATTAAAAGTGGAAAAAAAAAAAAGTCGAAAGCGCTACTAAATTTTATGTGTAAATTTTTCCACTTTTAATCAGTGCTAGAATGAACAGTATTATAATTAAATTAAGTGGAAAGTTCTTTTTTAAAGTCAAATTATTTAATTAATTAAAAATAGATGTGCAGCAGTTCACTAGTTTTTAGTTTCTATGGTTATAATTTTATTAATTTTAATAATGATATTGTGGGATTTGAATTGTTGAGATAAAAAAAATAATAACGATTAACAACTGAGCTAACGAATTGCATGATGCGATGACGAGCTGTTTTACAGAGCTCTATTTTGTCGGAAGTAGTTGTTAACCAAAGCCTATGTCGTTAACCAAGACATTTTTTCTTTCAAAAACTCATTGTTAACCAAAGCCGTGTCGTTAACCAAGACATTTTTTTCTTTCAAAAAACTCATCGTTAACCAAGTGTTAATCAACGTATTTTTTCTTACAGCCACTCGTTAACCAAGTACGTCGTTATCCGAGGCCATCATTAACAAGGCACCATTCTATACTCTAATCAAAGCTAATTAGGGGAAATATCTACAAACCAAATATTCTAATCCAAATTAATCCCTAATGTAATAATTTAGAATTAAACTGTAAATTTTAATAATTACAGTTGAGTCTCTGTAGTCTGACACTTCCAGTAATCCGACACTTAGAACTGTCATCATGAAATTTTTCTCATAACTTGTTGATGTGCAAGAAAAAGAAACTCGTGTAAAAAAAATTGCCAGTCGCTATTCATATGTTGCACAGGCTTATATTCAGACTAATTTTTTAGTTCAATACACTGATTACTGTAAAATAGTGTTTTTACTGTATCAGTGTTTGTTATTTATCTTTACATAATGTTTTTACTGTATCAGTGTTTGTTGTTTATCTTTACATAATGTCACAAAGGAAAAAGTAAAAAACGAAAACAAGACTGACTGTGATCGAAAAGTCAGAAATAATTAAGAAACTTAGGAGAAAAGTTTAGTGATTTGGCTTCATTTTATGGTATTGGACGAACCACCATTTATGATATTAAAAAAAATTGGGATAAAATTGAAGGGTTTGTGAAAGATTTGAATAGCAAGAGCAGTGATAGGAAAGTCTTAATTAAGTACTATTAAGACTTGTAAGAGTCAACTTAAGGCTTGTCGTAATTATTTCTGTAATTCCATTTTTTTTCATTGAATATCCAAAAATCTCTGAAATCTGACAAGCCCCGGAACCATGTGTGTTGGATTAGAGAGACTCTACTATATATTAAATCAAGACTGTGATGCCACCACCTGTTAATTTTTAAATTTGGACTAAGGTAGCATCATTAATTAATAATTTGACTATAATTTAAACTAATTTTCCTGAAGTAAAATTTTGCCATTGTAGTGGAATTTTTGGGATAGTGCCCTAATGACTTACCAGTTAGACTACTGTGTCATCTAGTAGAATTCCATTTCAGAAAGTTTATATAATGTTTAATTTTGAAACATGCTTAATTCTTAATTATTACACTAGAAATTAATTTGGCTTAGAATATTTGGTTTGCAGATATTTCCCTAATTAGTTTTGATTAGAGTTTATTATCTGACTTGAGCTAAATCTTTGTGCTCAGGTTTGCCTTGAGGGCTCATGATTATGTAGACAGCTTGCTTAAGAGTGCTAGTATTGGCCTAGTCTAAGTTTCCAAATCATACAGTACATAAGCTAAGCTTTCTGAAATGGGATTCTGTTGGATGCCATAGTAGTTTAACTTTCCTCAATGGGCAAGATTGTTGTTTATGCAGCATGTCTAATCATTTTTGAGGAAATAACAATCAGTCCAAGTTTAATCTCAGTGACTTTTTATAAGTTAATGATTCATGCTTTGGATACATATATTTAATACATTCCTGTCCAGTTTCATGTAGTAGGTAGAAAAAGAAGAAATGTGCTGTCCAAGAGAGTATGTGAAACAACCTTTTTAAACTATTGATAGTTTCCTATGCTTATTTCACAGTACTTTATTTGTAACAATTGCATTCAAATCTACTCTAATTTAAAGCTTCACTCTCTAGTATCAAAAATTCAATTGCTTATATTTTTCTATAATGAATAATAAACTTGTGATATTATGAAATTTTTATATTACTTCATTTAATCTGTTTAAAAAAAAATTGTAGTATTAACTGATAAGATGTTGGGCATTATCCCAAAGATCCTGGTTCAATTCTGGTGAGGTGGCAAAATTTTATTTTGGGAAAATTATAGTCTAATTATTAATTACTAGATGGCACATCTTAGCCCAAATTTAAAAATTGATATCTGAACACATGATGGCATTGTAGCCTTGATTTAATATAATTATTAAAATTTATAGTTTAATTATAAATTATTACATTAAGGGTTAATTCAAACTTCAAGGGAATTATAATCCAAATAAATCTAATCAACTTGCCAAATTTAACCCTTGAGATACACATCGGAATTTTAAATCGAAATAAATTTAGAGAAACTATAGAAATTATTAAGCCAACAAGTGGCACCATCTATTAATTATAAATTAGATAAGATAAATTTTTCGGAAACTGCTTAAAACTCTATTAACATAGTTCATTAAAAGTAAAGCACCAACTAGCAGTTAAAATAAACACTCAAATTTATTAAAAACGTTTTCAGTATCCATATTATACCATCTTCAGTTATACAATT
>AYEL01091452.1:0-45293 GCA_000484575.1 Olivierus martensii
CACGTTGCTTCGTCCTAAAGTTGCTTTGCTATTATTATTAATTGATAAGGAAATTCTTTAATAATGTCGTAGTTAATTTATATTTGTTTTATTGATAATTATTTCAATAATGGTACGTAATTAATTTATATTTGTTTTATTGATAATTATTTCAATAAATGGTATTTATATTGAGGATGATAGCGACTAGTCCAGCGTAAAATTTTTTTAATTCGATATTACTATGCATGTAAAGCACTAGTCCAATGTAAAGTTTTTTTTCAATTCGATATTACTCTGCATGTAAAGCACTGTAATATGTGTAATAACTTGTATTAATTTATCACTTCGTCTGCCATGTTAGTCAGTAGAGAAGCAGACATATGCGTTTGGCAAATGCCAAGTCAGATGAGTCAGACGAAACTCAGAAGTCACGTGATCTATTCAGCTATCTAGTCAGATTAATCTGAATTGCCGAATGCGCCTTATGTATCTCCTCTCGCCTAATCTCGATTGTCTACACACACAGTCAGCCACGAGGCCAATAAACAAAAATTTCTTCAAACTTCGAATGTGACATTATTCAAGAGCAGGTGGATAAGGTCAGTATTATCCGGTTAAACATCGAAAAATAATAAACAGCCAATTCTTATTAAACACTATCCACGTATTGTGGATAATGTTGACATTATCCAAAATACGTGGACGGACTTTACGCGTAACGTATATATTATATATATATATATATATATATGTATGTATGAAATGACCTTTCTGCAACTAGGAGCAAGCCTTTCAGTAATTAATTTAAAGTTAATTGCTAAAATCTTAGACTGGATTGTATAATAGAATTTTAACAACAATAAAAAAGCAAAACAATTGAATATTATGGCTTGCCAATAAAAAATGAAATGTGAATGAATAAAACTGAGATATGAATGCGTAATTTATTAATTTCGTATTAGTATAACGAATTCAAATATTGTATTGCTTCTGATTGGCGACTTTTTGTAGTATGCTAAAAAACTTGTAAAATTCTAATAAATTTTTAAAATGTCCAAAAATAATATTTATCTGGCTATCGATATAAAGGGTGATTCAAAAAGATTGTACCAAAATTTGCAGACTTGTAGAGGATAAAATTCTGAGTGAAAAAGTCTAGTCGCGTTTTTTGATTTGAAGCTCCATTTAAAAGATATAACGCATAAAAGTTTTGTGACGTCATTTCCGGTTCAGTCAAAAACTATTTTAAATATGCTTATTTATATTTTTAAAATCATTATAAATTTTAACTATTTAAAAACTATCCTAAAAAACATAGAGCATCGAGAATAGATTGTTTATTAAAATAGCGACCGATTTTTTAAATGAAACATAATTGTTTTACAAATGTAGCATTCATTATCAAGCATTATCATTTTTGAACATTAGACTGTTGTTTGAAAATGATTGCTACGTTTGTAAAGCAATTACGTTTCATTTAAATAATCGGTCACTAATTAAATATACAAACTGTTCTCGATGCTCTAAATTTTAGGATAGATTTTAAGTAATTAAAATTTATAGATGATTTTAAAAATAAATAACTATTTTTTATTAAACTTTCATTCAGACTGCACCATAAAACAAATAAAACTACACAATAGCCCTTTTGCAGTCAAAAGATTTTTATTCAGAAACGCTTTCAACGCTCTTGGCGTCTTCCTCAGCTGTTACAATCTAACTAACCCTGCTTTACATGAGCAGGAGAGCTAACACATAAAAACAAACAAACACGGTAAAGAAGAGTGGCCATACGAGGATTAGCCGCCATGTTTTTTCCAAACGTTTCCATATCACTGATCTCTGTGCATGTATAGAGATTAAATGTTCTACATCTAGTGTGTATATATAAAAAAAAAGAAAAAATTTTATGAAACACATTTTAATTACGATAAAATTTAACAAAATTCTTGCTAGAATATTTTAGTTTATTAACTAAATATGACTTGAAATATGTACAGTATATTGTTTTGTTAAAGAAGTCTTGCAAATTGGCCCAGCCTGTGCAATCTTCGATCAATCTGATATTCTCCAGGACATCTCAGCTTTAGAAAAGGTCATCCAACCACTAAGTGAATTAGAAGCAGAACGTAGTAGATGGTCATTTATTGCAGAATTTTGTAGGAAGCATATGAGTAAAAGTAGACCACCTCCCAACACACCACAAGTTAACCGCAAACAGGTTAAAGAAGTTTCGAACTGGTTGCTAAACCAAGAAATTACAATTACTAGGGACGATAAATCCAAGAAACTAGTAATGCTAAAGAAAACAAGGTACGACCACTTTATTTCTGATTACATCCGAGACTCCAACGCCCAATGTTTGATTAGTGACCCCACTTTAAAGCTTACTTCCTTTATTACTAAATTACTTAAAAACCCTCTCTTCCCATCCTTTTTAAGTAAGAGAAAAGTCCCTAATCCAGCCTGCCCTTATATTTGCGTTTATTAAAACCCATAAAGACCCCATCTCTGCCCATCCAATTGTGGAAAAGTATCGCTCCCCCACTTTTTATCTTGAAAAAAGTTTGGCCAAATGGTGCATTACAAAACTGGAGAACTATACTTATTCCATTAAATCTTCCCAAGAATTTATTCAGAAGTTAAAATTCATTAATGTTAAAGGCACCGAAATTATGTCTGTCCTAGATTTTGAATCCTTATACCCCTCCTTGGACATTAATGCCACCTGCTTAATCTTTTACAGATTTCTTTTAACCTATATTCCAGAAAAAGATTGGGACCCAGCTACTCTTAGAGAGTTAGCCCACCTTATATGCCATCAATCGTACTTTGAACACCAAGGACAGTTTTACCAATAAACCAAGGGGGTCCCGATTGGTAGCCCGATGGCTGGAGTCCTAGCCGAGATGGTCATCAGAGAAATAGAAAGCCAACTTGATTCTACCATTAAGAGAGAGATACTTCTTTACGCCCGCTATGTTGACAATATCTTTGTTTTGTGGGAAAGTCAAACCTTCGCTTTAGAACTTATGCAACATTTTACAAAGCCACAATATGGCCTTCGACTGGCTATCTGCTCAAAACCGCAAAACTATTGACTTCCTAGATACTAAAATTTTGGCCCACCCTACCCACATAGATACCACAGTTTATATAAAACCCTCTAACACTACGCGCTGTCCTATACCAACAAAAACAACAGCGTGACGTCACACTGTTATTCAAGGTACAGTCAAACATCTGTCAACTTTCGGCCCAATATGACAGCAGATCTACAACAGCGCTATCTATAGCTGTGACGTCATCGCCGCCATGACACTGCCATCTGGGGACCTGCCACCCCGTGATCTAACTACTTCTACGAATCTACTGTATAGGCGTATTCGGCAATTCAGAATTCTTAATAAATCTGAATAATGATCGTTCGGCATTGAGTTCTGACGTATATCTGACTGAAGTGCCGCATTCGGCAAATCGACAACTGACGAGTTCTGAACTCAGATAGTCAGATCTTCGTCAGTCATCTCTGTAGTTTCTGACATTGGTCTGAGCAACATGGCGGCGCCTGTGAGATATTTATGAGAAATTAAAATGAATGAACGTGATGAAGTTTTTCAACTCTAACTAAAGGCGCGTTCTCACGAGTCAAGTTTAGTTGACCAATTATAGTTGATCAACAAAAGTTGAATGAAAACTGTAGTGAGAACCTTTGTTTCAATAGAAATGATAAACTTTTTAGTGGATCAAGAAAAGTTTGACCGAGTCAAACTTTATCGTTCAACTGATGAGTCATCCACCATTTACTTTCAAGTTGAAACTTATCTTGAAACGTGTGAACTTCAGTTGACTGTCAAGTCCGCTTTCAACTGGTCATGCCACGCGTGCTTATATTTAGTTTGATATAAAATAGTTTAAGAAAAATGAGCCTCAAGTGGTCTGAAAGTGTGATGCTAAAATTTTTAGAACTGTATCATAAGTATGATTGTCTTTGGCAGGGCTTTTTGCCATGAGGGCCACATTGGGTACTTTAGCATTGTTCTGCGAGCCATAGCAAAAAAAAAAACTCTAGAACTAGATACAGTACATTCCCGAGTATCCGGTTCACGACTATTCGGTCTAATTTTCTTTTATCGTAATTAAATGAGGAAGGCAAGGCGTTGCATTGGCAACATTGCAAAGAATTGGAAGTGGGTGTCTGCTACAATCCTCCTATGTGTCATGTGCAAAATACAAGTTGTGACAGAAAAGAGCAGCGTTCTGCTCGTTGTTCATTGTGTAACGGACCTCAATTATTGCCTCTGTTCCTGATTATAACTGCACAGTACGTACAGTATTCGTAAATTGTTCTTGGGGTATGCTTAATGTTTTTTTAAGTGTACTACAGTGAAGATTTCACATTTCTACGTGGCTTGAGATAAATGGAGGGCTTTGTACTCAATAAGAAGTGAGAAAATAGGTATTATAACAGTGAGTTTTGGTATGAAAACTTTGTCTTCTGGTATTTGTGGGGCAAAGAAATGAGTTCATAGAACTCCGGCCTATCCGGCTTTTTTGTTATCCGGCCTGCCCTTCCGCCACATTAGGTCGGATACTCGGGAATGTACTGTATATGACTTTTATTGAAAACAGATAAACCAATATAATAACGAAGCAGATATATTTCGTTTTGAATTCTTTAAATTTTTTTTCCTTCGTTAGTTCATTTTAACCGAATTTTTACAGTCCGGATGATCGTAACTTTTTGCTAATCGGGAATATATTTTGAACACAATTTTAATTAATGCATTTGAAATCTATCAACACCCCGTGTTTTTTTTTTCGGATTATTATTGTAAAATTATCCACTTGGCGGGCCGGATCCGCCCCTCGGGCCGTAGTTTGGTGACCCCTGGTCTTTGGAACCACTGACTAGATAAATATAAAAATAAAGATGTTAGAGAAAATGCTTTGGGTTCTTGCTCATGTTAAATAAAATTGTTTTTAATTCTTCTTTTAACAAAAATGTTAGTATCAGCACAGCTTTACTCACAATTGCTTTTGACGTCATTTTAAAACTGAAATTGTTGATCAGTTTCTATTGAAATGTGTGAACAAAAACTGATTCAAGTCGTATTCAACTTTTCTTGATCAACTATAATCGGTTAACTAGACTCGTGAGAACGCGCCTTAACATTCAGAGCAAAACCGTATAATTGAAGAAAAGATATCTCTTTACATAAGTAGACATTATTAATACAGAGTATAATACAGATTATACATATGAGAATTCGTCTGTGTTTATCGGTTGAAAAGTATGCTCACGTTGCTTCGTCCTAAAGTTGCTTTGCTATTATTATTAATTGATAAGGAAATTCTTTAATAATGTCGTAGTTAATTTATATTTGTTTTATTGATAATTATTTCAATAAATGGTATTTATATTGAGGATGATTAGCCACTAATCCAGTGTAAATTTTTTTCAATTCGATATTACTCTGCATGTAAAGCACTGTAATATGTGTAATAACTTGTATTAATTTATCACTTCGTCTGCCATGTTAGTCAGTAGAGAAGCAGACATATGCGTTTGGCAAATGCCAAGTCAGATGAGTCAGACGAAACTTAGAAGTCACGTGATCTATTCAGCTATCTAGTCAGATTAATCTGAATTGCCGAATGCGCCTTATGTATCTCCTCTCGCCTAATCTCGATTGTCTACACACACAGTCAGCCACGAGGCCAATAAACAAAAATTTCTTCAAACTTCGAATGTGACATTATTCAAGAGCAGGTGGATAAGGTCAGTATTATCCGGTTAAACATCGAAAAATAATAAACAGCCAATTCTTATTAAACACTATCCACGTATTGTGGATAATGTTGACATTATCCAAAATACGTGGACGGACTTTACGCGTAACGTATATATTATATATATATATATATATATATGTATGTATGAAATGACCTTTCTGCAACTAGGAGCAAGCCTTTCAGTAATTAATTTAAAGTTAATTGCTAAAATCTTAGACTGGATTGTATAATAGAATTTTAACAACAATAAAAAAGCAAAATAATTGAATATTATGGCTTGCCAATAAAAAATGAAATGTGAATGAATAAAACTGAGATATGAATGCGTAATTTATTAATTTCGTATTAGTATAACGAATTCAAATATTGTATTGCTTCTGATTGGCGACTTTTTGTAGTATGCTAAAAAACTTGTAAAATTCTAATAAATTTTTAAAATGTCCAAAAATAATATTTATCTGGCTATCGATATAAAGGGTGATTCAAAAAGATTGTACCAAAATTTGCAGACTTGTAGAGGATAAAATTCTGAGTGAAAAAGTCTAGTCGCGTTTTTTGATTTGAAGCTCCATTTAAAAGATATAACGCATAAAAGTTTTGTGACGTCATTTCCGGTTCAGTCAAAAACTATTTTAAATATGCTTATTTATATTTTTAAAATCATTATAAATTTTAACTATTTAAAAACTATCCTAAAAAACATAGAGCATCGAGAATAGATTGTTTATTAAAATAGCGACCGATTTTTTAAATGAAACATAATTGTTTTACAAATGTAGCATTCATTATCAAGCATTATCATTTTTGAACATTAGACTGTTGTTTGAAAATGATTGCTACGTTTGTAAAGCAATTACGTTTCATTTAAATAATATTTTTTAAATAAGCATATTTAAAAAATAGTTTTTTTATTGAACCGGAAATGACGTCACAAAACTTTTACGTGTTATATCTTTTAAACAAGCCTCAAATCAAAAAACACGACTAAACTTTTTTACTCAGAATTTTATCCTCTAAAAATCTGTAAATTTTGAAACAACCTTTTTGAATCATCCTGTTTATTCAAAATTACGCTATTTCAATCACGAGTATGTTGAAAATTAAAGATTTTTCTCCATGGACAGATAATATCAATATGAATTGTCAGTTCCATTATGTTAAAAATTCGTTTCAAAATATAAATTTTAGCAGCTATGTAATACCATAGAAAGCAAACGAAAAAATACGGCAGCAGTGATATAGTATTTGTCTCCCTATGCATATTTATATAGTAATCAGCAATGAAAATCCCTAATGATAGCATACAGTACTTCAGCTGTATAGAATGTCTAATTTGATCACACACCATAGAAAAATTAATATAATTTTAGATTATGCCAATTTCCTGCACCCTAGGTGCACTGATTTTAATAAAAATGATTTGTCACAAAAGTTTGTAATATGCAAACAGATGAAACCAATTTTAAACTGTTGAACAGATTGTGAGAAAAATAACATTAAAATATAATATGAGTTGGCTGAGTGTCTGCCTGCTAAATTTCCACTGAGAAACAAGGTTTTATTTTGGATTTCAGATTTTTCAGGAGAGATTTGGGCTCAACCTATTGAAATCCATTTTCAATCTAGGTTGATCCCATCAAGGATGCCTTGATCCCATAGTAGATTCAGAAATGGTTGCCAAAATATTCCATGTAAAATTCAGTCGCATAATTCAATTAATCAACCAACCAATTCAAAATTTTATTGCAGTTATATTGAATGATATGCGAAAAACTTTTATGATAGACTATTGTATAGTTTAGTTGTTGAAAGACATTTATTTGAACATTTGTTATAGTGATTATGTTAAATATTTTATATTTTATTAAAAAATTGAAAATTACTTGATTAGTTCATTTAAATAAGTGCATTGAATACATAAGTTTTTTCATAATTATTATTTTGACCACTTATTTACTGGAATAACTAAATCAGCAGTTTTTCCTTTAAATGTAGTAAATTTGCAAAAATAAAAATATTTGTAGAGCTCTGAAACATTTTAAATTATCTACTTAGAAGCATTCAAAATATATTTTTCTCAATATTATGTGTTTCCACTTATCCTTTCATATTTTATAATTGGATATGCTGGTTAATTTAAATATTTCTCCAGACTTTACATGGGATATTTTGGCAACCATGGGATTCACCAATAGATTGAAAATTGGATTTCAATAGATCAAGCCAAGATCTCTCCTGAAAAATCTGGAATACAGAATAAAACCTAGTTGAATTTTGCTAACTCAATGTCTGACGAATATTTTTAACTTGTCAGGCTGTAATTTTAGCCAATTAAGAACAATATTTGAATCACACCAAAAATAAATTTTATGAAATGTTATATTTAACGATTTTATTTTAGCAGCTAATCGTGTTGCTATGATCGCACGATATAGCTCTAGTTTTGGGATTGCTAATTTTTTGATCGGAGGACCCTTGATTTTGTATATAATAAATTTGTAAAAATAAGATTAGAGTCAGAAACTATGCGAAAATATATGAGCATGCACCATATGCTACCTCTGATGCATCCGAGAAGACATGCATATCAATTGAAATATAATTTATACAAGGAATGTAAATCGGAATTTGAATCTCACGCAAGTGTAAGAGATTATTTTGAAATGTTAGACATTTATTTTGTAATGAATCAGAAATATTATCATCCCATTCTAGTTTATAGGACCACAGTTCTTGTAGTATCAGTTTTGCTGTAATGATGCATGGCCCAATTAATCCCAGAGGATCAAATAATTTAGAAATTGTGGATAAAACTATCCTTTTTGTAATTTTTTGATTGAGTATGATCAAAACTGCTAACGTCAAACATAAGTGTGTCTGTAAATGGTAGCCAAATTAAACCTAATGTCCTTTTTTCATCTTTGTCAATAAAGTATAATACATCATCAGCTTTAGGTACGTGTGAACTAATTTGATTTAAAAGTTCCATACTATTAGATGACCACTGTCTTAAATGAAAACAACCTGATTTTAATATGAATATAATTTCCTTGTGTAATTGAATAGCTTCACTTATACTATTCGTCCCTGTTAACAAATCGTCAATATAGAAATGTCTTAAGATGACTTGTGCAGCATTAGGATATTTATCATAAAAGTCATGTGCGGTTTGATTAGTGCCCTTATAGCAAGATATGGAGCTGAATTTGTAGTCCCATATCTCACTGTATTTAGTGTGTAATGTTCTAATTTATCATTAGGATTTTCACACCATAAGATGCGTTGATAATCCCGATCATATAGGTTGATTAGTACTTGTCTATACATTTTTTCGATGTCAGCAGACAAAATACATTTGTGTATGCAAAATCTCTTCACAATATTAAATAGCTCGTCTTGAATAATGGGACCTACAAGTTGTATGTCATTAAATGAGATGTTATTAGTAGTCTTGCAGGATGCATTGAATACTATTTTAAGTTTTGTTATGAGACTATTTTCCTTACTGACTCCATGATTAGGTATATAGTATGATTTATCTGAATTGACATGATAATTAGATATTTTGGCCATGTGACCTAATTCACGATATTCAGTCATGAATTTGATGTATCTTTCCTTTAAATGTGTCTTTTGATTAAATTTCCTTTCTAGATTATAGAATTATTTCAATGCAATATTTAACAAATTGCCTAAATTTAGCCTTGGTTCTCGATAAATTTCCCTCTGTATCTCTTTTAGTCATTTCTACAAAATGTTTTTCCAAAACATTCTCCCCTAAATTATGTCTATTATCTATATTTTTCCATTCTTCAATCTCCCAACATGTTTGTAGTTGAGTTTGCATGTCTTTATTGGTTATAAAGTTACACAAAACTTGATTTATTAGTGATTCCTTATGTATGAATGGACCAGTGACAGTCCAACCTAAAAGAGTTTTTTTGAAAAATAAAGTTGATCCTTACATAATTTCAGTTTTTCTGGGCATAATAGATCCCAAAAAATATTTGAACCTAATACCATATCAATTTTGCTTGGTTTATTAAAATTAATATCTGCAAGTTTAATTCTTCTTGGTATAGGATAATTACCTTTTGAAGGTATATCACCTGTAATTTTATCTATTACAAAACCTGTAATACTTGTGTTGTATGATGTATGTCTAGACTGTAGATTTATTTGTATCTTGTATTTGATGTGAAATGAAGCTTTATTTAATGAAGCTTTTCCTAATACTGATAAATCAATTTCTGTTTTTTGTAAGCCTAATTTATTGCACATTTCTGTGGTTATGAAACTGCTTTGTGATCCAGAATCTAATAATGCTCTACATTTTGTTGAAATGCACCAGTGTTGTCCGTAACGTATACTAATGCTGCAGATCAGTGTTTTTCAACCTTTTCACACTCACGGACCAGCAAAAATAAAGGAATTATGTTGTGGACCAACAAACTGACCAGACTGAAATAAAAACCTAAACCTAAATAATATTTTTATTAACTAATTGAATAGAAATACAAATTTATATGACATTATTTAGTTTTGCATCTGCTATTGCTTCTCTGTTAGTAAATCATTTATTCGTGGTTGCAGTTTTGTTTCTGAGAGACGAAGTGCAGCATTTATATTCATTCGATTTCTCTGCTTGGTTTTTATTATTGACATGGAAGAAAAAGTCTTCTCGCACAAATAAGAAGTCGAAAAACAATTAATAATTTGATCGCTTTATCACTCAATGTTGGATATTCTTTTTTAAGCGATAACCAAAATTGAGGCAATGGCATCGTTTTATGCCTCAAAACTAGAGTGACATCAGTAGATAATTCTATCAGCTTTTCTTTATCATGAAAATCAAGTGCACATGACTGGACATCTTCCAGGAAAGGATTATTAATCCAAAGGTTGCCCTTACGAGGATCCTCACTTTCAGGGAAATAGTTATTAAAGTTTTCAACTAATGCCCCTTAAATGCTCACTAATTATTTTGAATATTACTTTCTGTTTGATATCAGCTGTAGTTAAAAATTCACTCAAAATTGGGAACATTTCTACATCTTTCTTATGTACTCTACTGTCCCTAAAGATCCAGCTTCTTTTTGAATGCATCCATTTTATTTCTCACTGTAAAGATATTTGTACAAGATCCTTGAAGTGAAATGTTAAGGTCATTAAGAAGATTAAATATGTCTGCTATATATGCAAGTTTAGTCATCCATTCTTCATTTAACAAAGATTCTATCAAATTGGATTTTCTAGCACGTAAAAATTTCGTTATCTCTTCTCTTAATTTAAAAAGGCGTGAAAGAACTCTTTCTCTTGATAACCACCTCACTTTTGCATGGAGAACATGTTGGTGGTGTGAATCCATACTCTCACACAATATTGTGAACAGCCTGGAATTCATAGCTCGACTACGAATTTCATTTACTATTCATAATTTCTATATACTACTACTATAATTTCTTTACTATATCATTCATCACTGTGTTTAGTTCAGTAGAAAGCTTTTTTGCAGCTAAATGCTCTTGATGGATTATGCAGTGAGTTGACAATATTTCTATGTGCGCAACTTTGTTTATTTTTGCTACTACTCCAAAGCGATGTTCCATCATGCTTGCAGCACCGTCTGTACACACTCCCATGCATTTCTTCCAGTCTAAGCCTTGTGCTTGAATATAATTATTATTATTTTACAATATTGTTTTTTCCTAAGGTCTCTAGACCTAGATATTACAGCTGTCTGCAATTTGATCATTGTTTCTTCTCTAATTAGATCTTCAGTTTGACTTGTCTGTGATCAGAATCCTAGCTTGTATAAACACTTGTATATTTATTGCTGTCGTATAGCTATTGAACAAATTGATATCCTAAACTTGTAGAATAAATTAGACTATAGAAAAAATACATGGACCAGGTTTCACATTCATAAAATTTATTTATTTATTTCCATAAAAAATCAGTTCATGTAAAAATGAAAAATAACCAGAAATCTACTAACATCATTTGTGATCTATGAGATTTTCTACCATCTGCCATAATCAAAATTAAGTCATTAAATGAGTACCTCATTCTACCAGATTTAGTAGAAATTCTACTAAATTAGCAACCCTGTCAATAATACAGGAATGCTGTTCCGACAAGTCTGACAATTAGTGTTGCCACCTCATTAATACTCATAAAACCAGAGAAGAAGGATTTCCGTATTTCGATAGAAATTACCATACATCAGTTATCTGGACTTTTCTAAAAAAACTCAGCACTAATGAGCAGACCAAAAGTTATCTTATTATTGAAGATAAATTTTATTGAGTAACGTTTTTGGCAATTTTTACACCCTCGTCAGTTGAAAATTACAACTTTTTTACAAGCTTTGGAATATTGAACTCTCTCATTACCAGTCAAACAATTATTTCAAAGTCTTACATAATTTAAAAAGTATTCTTAAGAACTACAAATCTAACGGATTATATAGATTTTGAAAAATATAGTAACATTGTCTATATACTGTATAAAAATTAAACTTAAATAAAAATAAAAAATAAAATAAAAGATAAATTATAGAGTCCAAACATAATCTTTACTATATCATTCATCACTGTGTTTAGTTCAGTAGAAAGCTTTTTTGCAGCTAAATGCTCTTGATGGATTATGCAGTGAGTTGACAATATTTCTATGTGCGCAACTTTGTTTATTTTTGCTACTACTCCAAAGCGATGTTCCATCATGCTTGCAGCACCGTCTGTACACACTCCCATGCATTTCTTCCAGTCTAAGCCTTGTGCTTGAATATAATTATTATTATTTTACAATATTGTTTTTTCCTAAGGTCTCTAGACCTAGATATTACAGCTGTCTGCAATTTGATCATTGTTTCTTCTCTAATTAGATCTTCAGTTTGACTTGTCTGTGATCAGAATCCTAGCTTGTATAAACACTTGTATATTTATTGCTGTCGTATAGCTATTGAACAAATTGATATCCTAAACTTGTAGAATAAATTAGACTATAGAAAAAATACATGGACCAGGTTTCACATTCATAAAATTTATTTATTTATTTCCATAAAAAATCAGTTCATGTAAAAATGAAAAATAACCAGAAATCTACTAACATCATTTGTGATCTATGAGATTTTCTACCATCTGCCATAATCAAAATTAAGTCATTAAATGAGTACCTCATTCTACCAGATTTAGTAGAAATTCTACTAAATTAGCATATCCCTCTGTCCTATTCGAGCTCTTCTTCGTATTCTTCTCGTCTTGCTCGTTTCCTACTATGTTATTTTCATGGTTCCTCTTTAATTTTATATCTTTCAATGTTTTCTGTATGAGACTTCGCAAATAATCGTGCCTCTTCGCTACTGCTGCTATTCTATCTATTTCTGCTGTTAGATACTGCTCGGAGCTACAGTGTGTTATAGCCCTTTTTAGATAGGATCGAATAGCCACTTTTTTATACCTCCATTTGTCACTCGACCATTTTGGTATCAGTATTTCTATACTTGAGGGTTTCTTATATACGGATGTCATAATGGTTCCTGACTCATAGTATACTTGGACATCCAGGAAATGTATCTTATTTTCATCTTTTTGTTCTAGATTGAGTGTAAGTTTGTAGTTCGCTGACGCGAAGGTTCTTTGTAGTTCGTTAACTTTTTCTTCCTGAGGCCAAATTATAAAATGGGAAGTCGACATAGCGGACGTATAATGTTGTTTGTTGTATGATAGCTTTTGCCGACATTTCTTCGATGGTTCTCAGTACTAGCTCCGCGAGGGTTCCTGCTAGCGGGCTTCTGATCGGGACTCCTTTTCTCTGTCTGTGAAACTTCTCCTTGAACCTATAATAAGAAAAATAACAGCATATATCAGCAATTTCTCTGCATAATTTAGGATTTTGTGTCGGAGTTGGCAGATGTTCTAAAAGGAATCTGTATAGACATAAGCACGTTGGTGCTATGTCAAGGGAGGGGTACAGCTTCTCAAAGTCTAGAGTGGTGAACAGCAGCTTTCCAGACATATTTTCTTCTTTAATTCTTGTTATAAAGTCCGCTGAGGAGGTCACAACATATAGCCTTCTAGTTTAGAGTTTATCCATTTGGCCAATGCCTTCTGTAGGTGGTAGGTTGGAGATCTCCTCTTTTCCACTATGGGCCTGAATTTTAATGGATTTTTTTGTCCCAGTTCTTTTATACGTTTAATCTCTTTTCTCACCTTTTCTGGGGACAATTCTATCTTACATAACTTCCAGATGGCTCAGGTGTCAAGTCTCAGACTTAGCATTGACATCTGAGTAGACTATCTACAATTTATTACCTTGAAATGAACAATAATGATATCTAATATATCCTGTTATTAAACTGTGTCATTAATTTCACATTCCTCAATTCATCTTCTCAACAACAAAAAGGGAGGGTTGCCAATCCCCACAATTTTATTTAACAGATTTTTATATATAGATATATAGGATGATTCAGAATGTTGGAGGAAAATTGAAGGCGCATGTAGAGGAGGCAATTCTAAGCAAAAGTTTTTATGGTCATTTTTTTTATTTGGGGGCTTTGTAAAAAGACATAACACCTGAAGATTTTGTGACGTCATTTTCTCTAGGTGTTAAAACATGTGTAAAATGCCAAAAGTAATCCAAGCGACAACCATTTTTAGACCAGTTCTACTTCTGTCTTTCCTAACAGATCAATAAATTCTCTTAGGGTTGGCAACATTTATTATGCAAAGGTTATATCAGCATGTATACAATCATACGGCATCTATGTACAATTTTATAAAAGTTGTTCAAACTGCAGACCAATACATTCAAAGCAAACATAGCATCATCGAACAAAACTCTGGAGTGCACACTCAAAAATCCCCGGCATTCCACATATCACATCAGATGTCACAAAACTTTCAGGTGTTATATCTTTTTAACGAAGCCCCAAATCAAAAAAATTACTCTAAGAACTTTTGCTTCTAATTGCCTTCTCTAAATGTTACTTTGCTTTTTCCCCAACCTTTTGAATCACCCTATAGATTAGATCTCTCTAATAGCATACCACCATATTTTCATTAAGCCTAATCAAAGTTTAACTTAAGAATATTATGGCTAAATAAAGTAATATAAGCTATAATCAATAGAAAATTAGAGAAAAATTAAAAAAAAGAACTTTAAAAACCTTATAATATAAAATCTGAAGTTCAGTAGTTTAACAAAATAATATATAGCACCATATATACCAGGAGACAAACTTCATGTCACTATGAGCCACATAGGAGAAACTCAAATACTCGAGAGCTGCATTTTCTTTCTGGATCAATGAGAACAGCATCAGTTTTTTGGGTAATCTTAATAATGATTTCAAAAATTGCTTATTTCAGATGCATTTATTTCGTATACATGCATACTAGTTTTTACAATAGATAAAAAATAATATATCTGTAATTTGTTTAACTTAAATATTTGCTTCATATTTACTATTGACTTTCATGGTATGGAGCCACATTGAAGGTACCAAAGAGCTGCATGGGGCTTGCAAGCCAGAGTTTGGCCATCTCTGGTATATACACAGTTGAAATCCAGCATTAATATATGTAGTAATTCAGCAGTCTCATTTGAGTCATGTGACTATTATGATCCAATGAAACTGCTTAGTTACCAAAGATCCAATCATAGTAATCCAATGATATTGGCCAGCTAACATGTCATGTGATCACTGTAACCCAATGAGATTGCTCAAACAGCGTTAATATTCCATTTTGAATTTTATATAAAGTAATTTATGCCAATTACAATATATAAAATCAATTTCTAATAATCAATACCTACCTTTATATATTCCTGCGTAACTCCACTAACAAAAGTTGTTTCACAAAAATCCATTCAGCCGTTCTTACATTATAAGTGAACATATGCATGCCCAGGCATTTCAGATTTATAATATATATTGATAAATTTTATAAGAAATTTAAAAAATTTTTCTCTGAGGTTCAGTGTGCCACTTCTAATCATGCAATGCACCACTTTTGGCACAAGCGTCATAAGTTGGCCACCCCTGCTCTATTCGTAAATCACTTGGAGGTTGGCCTGATGGCCGAGTGGTAAAGCTGTGGCTTTTACCACCCTGGAGGATCCGGGTTCAAATCTGGGTCCTACACCTACAATTTTTCAGAAGGGGTCCAGGCCAGGTCTGTTCAACCTCATCCTTCAACCATCTGGTTGATTCCATTGTGGATGTTGGCCAGCCTGTGATGGGCTCTATAAGTGGCCGCCACCAGATTAAGTATATCCCTTGTATGATATGGCGGCTTAACATGCCTAACCTAAATCGCTCAGAGAGTATTTTATGGGTGATTTAAGAATGAAGAGCTTTTTGAGTTGGATATATTGTTAGATTTAGTAATTTGTATAGTAAAAGTGTAAAACTTATATTTTTGAGCATAGCTATAGAATTTGAGGATTGTGAAAGAAGGGCTGATGATGATGTTTGATGCATTGTCAAAATCATTATCAAAGAAATAAATGAGTCTGTTTTATGTACTTAGTTGATTTAAATAAAATGTGATTAATAGATACAGCTAAAGATATTAAAACATATTAATGATCAAATCTTAGTGCTGTTTGATTTATTATTTTGATTTTATAAAAATTCAAAACAATAAAATTAAATTTTTAGTATCCATTTACTATAGAATAAACTGCATGTGCCATACAAATTCAGGGCAGGGTATAACGACTCAAAGTCAACGCATCTGAAGTGGCCACCTTGAGGCATATTCTTTTGGTGTTCTGCAAGATTTTCTTGGACTTAGTCGGTAACTTAATTTGCCAAATAGTTCTGGGAAGTACACCGTTAATTTTGCACTGAACTAAGAATTCATGGGTTTCTGCTGCTTTCAGGTGTTTAATAGATGTTTTCTTTAGTTCTAACCAAAATCTCTCCATACCTTATAGCTGGCTCAGCTACTTCACTAAAAGTTTCAGGTTTACCTGCTCTGATAGGATAAATAATTTTCTAAACTTTTTTAAAAAACCTTCGCGTCAGCGAACTACGGACTTACACTCAATCTAGAACAAAAAGATGAAAATAAGATACATTTCCTGATCTGATGCTGAACCTAGAATGCTATTACTGTTATCATTACTGAGATTATCACTTCTGCGTAATTGTTTACTCTCAAGATCATGTAATAAAGTATGCTGTCACTTGTTACATTTTTTGCAGTTGTCTGATTTGCATGATGCACTAAAATGAGTTTTCTTTAAGCAGTTTATGCATAAACATTTATCCCTTATTTCCTTATTTCTCATACTATCATCTAATGCTAAAAACTTACTATAATTATTGATAAAATGTTGGTCACTTCTGCAAAAATTACATGTAATGATTTCGTTTCTTGTTATTAAAGAATTTGAAATTGGTTCTCTGGATTTTACAGATTGTTTATGTAAATTATGACTCCTTTTATTTGCTGTTTCTAATTTTTCAAGGACTTTGCATTTTTTCTTTAAGATTGTTTTAATGTTGGAAATTCCTCTGAATTTGTCATTGTTTCCCATTCACGTTTTGTAACCTGATCTAATTTTTGTGTAATAATGCTAACAAGAATTGTGTTCCAATTGTGAACGTTTGGCCAAGGGCTTCTAATGCTAAGATATGTGTAGAAAATTCATCCAGTAGTTTGCATAATTCGAAAGAAATTCTACAAAAGAGAAATTTAGAAGCCTGTTAATACGGTTATTAACAAGTAATCTTTTGTTATCGTATCTTTCACAAAGAAGTTCCCAAACTACCTTAAAATTAACCTCAGTCGTTTTTAACAATTGAATTTTTTGTGCTGCTTGGCCTGTTAAACTTGATTTTAGATAATGGAGTTTTTGCACATCGCTTAATTGGAGTTGGAATGTATTAATGAGATAAATATATCTTTAAATTCGACCTATGTGTCAAATTGTCCAGAGAATCGTGGTAGTTGCATTTTCTGCAGCACAAAAACATTCTTATTGTCAGTTACCGACTCAACCACTGAACCAGCAGTTTGAACCTGCACTAAGTCATTAACAGAATCTCTATTATGCTTCTCAATTAAAGCCTTAATTTTTGATGTTAATGTAAAATAATCGTTTTTGAATTGATCCCAAGAATCATAGTGATCTGCTAGATCTTTCTCCTCACAAATTGTCTCAATTTGTGATTGTGTTTCGTGGAATTCTGCAAACAATTCTTCCAAATAATTAATTCGTTGTGCTAATTCTATTAACTCAGTTTCTTCTAACTCAGTTCTTTGATAGATGGTCTCGTAATCCGTTTTTGCCATAGTTAGACTGTGTTTATCTCTTCCTCTTCTGTGTATGAGCATTTTTAATTCCGCTATTTTTTTAAACGTTAAGATATTTGATTAGAAATAAAGAAGTTAACTCACAAGAAGTTGATGAACTTAAGTAGTTTGCTTCATCGATGACTTGAAAAACAGCTAAGACTTGCCTGATCCATTGTGTTTCGAGATGAGAAACCCTGGGCTTTGTCAGTTTGATACAGATGATTCCAATATGAAAAGGAAAATGTTTCCTTTGTTCTCTATCTGCCTCGATGGACCAAAAATGTGTTCGACGAACTACTGTATACGATACAGAAAAAAGCATGTGACCAGGAATGGTCGACTGTTATCAAGTGACTTTATTGTGTTATTTACAGTTTTACAAAGTAGAGAGGGGAGAAATCTCCTCTTTATTTGCAGTCAAGAAAAACAAAGTCATAAAAGTTATTGCTAAACATCTGGAGCTGGATGATTCTGAACACCATTATTACTTATGCTATCATTATTTGGTGGAAAAGAGTTTCGTTAAAAACTTGCAGGTCTGAACTTGAAAAGGTTCAACAGTTGGCCTGTCTGAGCATCACGGGAGCTATGAAAACTGATCCTATTGTTGCTCTTGAAGTCCTCTTGGACATTTCCTCTTTGCATTTGTATATTGAGGCTAGTGCCCAGGAGAGTTATTATAAACTACATTGTTGTGGGAGAAGGATTTCTTATATTCTCAATATGAAGTACAATTTGTAAACTTAGTTGATAAAATATGAATCATATACTATAATATAAATTATCAATAAATATTCTTAAATTAAAAACTTAAATAATTTTTTTTCTATTTCAAATTTTATTTTTATTTGTGTATTTTTCAAAATACATTTCATTGTTTTCCAAACAATAGCCTTTCCTCAAAGTTTGAACAGTATAATAATTTAAAAAATAAATAAAATTTAATATTATAATGGCAAAATATTCAGGATATATCTATATAGATCATGTGTCAGGATAGTAGCTGTCATAGAAGTAAATGCCTTAATTCAAGGCAGTTGAATTAGATTCAACAAAGCCAAATTCTGGCCCATTAGACTTTAGTTTTCTTTTTAATTCATATATTAAGAGAATGAACCTTAATTAAATGAATATTTAAATGCATTATTATGTATTTCTGTAAGTAATTTTAATCCAGATATTGAAAAACTTACAATGTAAGACAATCATATTTGAATAACCTGTTAAAGCGACCATCCCTCGGGACCAACTTGACTGGTCAGTTTTCACAGTTTTCAACTTGACTGGTCATTATACATGACTTTTGGGGATCACTACGATCCCCAAAAGTGAAAAAAAACCACTTTTCATCATAAAAAAAAAATTGAAATAAAAGTTCCTACAGTTTAAGTTATAACATACTGAATACTAAAAAGAAAAATTACACAAATTAATGAAAATTGCATGTTAAAATAAACTCCCATTTTCATTTTGTACTTCATAGCACTCAAGGTACTAAGTTTTTTACTTATTAATGATATGGACTGTCTTGCTGACTCAAAACTTCTCAGCAGTTATTCTTTGTGTACTGTGTTCCAAGAAATTAATCTGTTCCAATTTTTGTTGTAACTGAGCTTTTTGGGTTTTGACTGACTAGGAGGCATTTTTTTTCATTGTAGTGAATGAACAAAGTAATCCAAACTGCAAATTTATATTAATTAAAAACGTCAACTTGTAGTAAAGCGATAATGACGACATATAGCATATATCACCTTCTGATGAACAGCTTTATAGCAAGCATATATTGTACTGCAATTAGTACTGTCCTGTATATGTGAATTTAACATAGTCAAACCTAAATTAAAATACTGTATAAATAAACATATACAGTAGTATTATAATATTTACTTTTTAATATACCAATTTAACAATCTATTTTATCATAACAGAAAAATTCTAAAGAAAACACAGTAATTCTTCCATGAAATTAATCTTCTTGGTCACTTTAGCAGATTAAAATTTCTTAAAACTAACTATTGTGGGTGGTCAATATACACATTAGGCAGGTGGGTCACTATACAAAACAAAAATAACATTATATCCTATAGGAAACAAACCAGCATTTGAAATTTGGTCCCTTTAGCCACGTGGTCATTTTAACAGGTTTCACTGTATTACCAGAATTTTTTTTATAAATAAATATGTTTTATTAAATTTTCTGTTAGTTGGATTAAATAATTTTTTAGCTTTAGTTTGACTCTCAATGAAAACTTTGACCATTTCTAGATTCAGGCAACTGAAGATTAGGTGAGAGAAATTCAGGCACACATGGATATACTTTCCACATCGGCCTAACTATTCAAATCATTTGCTCATTACCATGACATTCATTCATCTCATTCAGTTCATACCAGATTTCTTTCTCTCATCCTCATACTATTTAAAGAGCATATATGAATTTGCAAAGGTGTTTGAGAGCATACTCAAAAACACTTTCTGCAGGCCAATTTCATTTTCACTCTCATCATTTTGTCATTTACACATTTATACTTTGACTTTCACTTCTTTTCCTCATTCATCAGAATATTCACATTATGCTTGTTCACTCACTATCTCTCACTCCAGATTATTTTTCAGTGTCATTCCTCACACTAGGATTGGATTTATTCATTTTATAGTTCATAAGCTGAAAAATCTAAAAGATCCCTTCAAATGTATTTAGCATTTTTTATATACAGCTTATATATGCAGCTTTGTAATTAAAAGTTACTACTAACCAGGAGAGTGCCAACTATGGCTCCCTCCGATTTTGCTAATTTTTATATATGTTGTAGTACTACTACTCTCCCACAAACCCATGATAAAGTAATACGATGCACCTCTCAAGCATTCCCAAAAAAAAGGGGGTTTTTAAAGTTTTCTATGTTATTTATATGTCGATTCATATTAACTCTGTATTGTGTGAAATTTTAAATTTTTTTTCTATTATTCTTTTGATTGCTCTTCATTTGAATATTTGTACACAGACTGAAGTGGGTTTAATAAAACTGCAAGTACTTTCTGCAATTATATAGTTGTTTATTTTTCTGTACCTGTCTTAGTGCTATGTTTATTTATCAAGACAGTGATTTATTAATTCTTCATGTTAACTCTTTATTGATTGCTGTCAAAGCCCAATACATTTGGTTTTTGATTATTGATCAGAAGGACGTGTGTTTGAGTTTCTTCTTTTTTCAAATTATTTTTTTTATCAAAACTGAAATGGATTATTGTACAATGTATTTTATTAATGAGAAATTACAATTTTGTAATTATTTAATCTTTTGATATGCCAAAAAGCATAAAAATTTAAAGATTTCTATCAAAAATATTAAATACTTTTATAAAGGAATGCAATTAACAAATACAGATTGAAATAATTCATCTTTAGGATCCTCCTTGATCTTTATGGCTGATGTGCATCTATTCAGGTGGTAATCACCATAAAAGCATCCAAAATAGAATATTGTTTTACAATGTGCACATTTATTAATGATTCTATAAGCATGGTTTGTGTCAAAGTTGATTGAAAAGAAACCTTTATTTTTAAATGTCAATAAAATATGTTTCCCTACCTCAATAATGAAAAAATAGTATAGTTGTAGAAATGTAGGATTCATAAAATATAAACATTGTAAAATAATATATAACAAAAAAAAATAAATAATTACAAAATAGTAATTTCTACAAAACTGAATAAATTGTAAATAATCCATTTCATATTTGATTAAAAAAAAATATGAAAAAAGATGATACTCAAACCCATGTCCTTCTGATCACTAATCGAAAGCCAAATGCATTGCACTATGACTGCACTCAATACAGTGTTAATATGAATTGGTATACAAATGACAGAAAACTTTAAACCCTTTTTTGGGGATCTTTGAGAGGTGCATCATATTACTTTTATCATGGATTTGTGGGAGGGTAGCACTGCAACATATACAGGGTATTAAACTATCATTCAGACTGCACCATAAAACAAATAAAACTACACAATAGCCCTTTTGCAGTCAAAAGATTTTTATTCAGAAACGCTTTCAACGCTCTTGGCGTCTTCCTCAGCTGTTACAATCTAACTAACCCTGCTTTACATGAGCAGGAGAGCTAACACATAAAAACAAACAATCGTTTAATGGAAAAATTTTTTAGAATTATGAAGTATTTGGTATTATTAGATGTGGAATATCACCAGGAATGTAAATATATCAACATTTTTTTTATCCGATGCAGAAATTATGAATAATTTGAAAAAATTATGCATTGTTTACATATGCAAATTAGGCCTAATTCTTTCGTATTTTTTTTCTTTTTTTCTTTTGGTCTATAAGTAAAACTAAAACACGGTATCAGGACAGAGTATATGGACAACAAAATATAATTTTTTCGTGAACTAAAATTAAAAAACGATATCAGACAGAGTATATTGACAACAAAATATAATTTTTTCGTGCCAAAAACTTAAAAAATAAAAAAGTTACGGCAAAAATCAAATATCGAGCATCATATTTCATAACCCTTCTGACCATAAAACCGAATTTTTTTTTCAATCGAGGAGTGCAAAAGGTTAGAAATAGCAGAGATCATCTTATACGATGTAAAATCACATATTGACAGACTTAATCACAATCGAGGAGTGCAAATGGTTAGAAATAGCAGAGATCATCTTATACGATGTAAAATCACATATTGACAGACTTAATCAGTTATCACCGCAATATCTAAGCAAAGAACAACACTATTATAAGGAAGTAGCCTTGAGGAAGCGCGTGCGTGTATTATGCAGATGACCATGGGACTGAGTCAGTGACCTCTCCTTCATCACCTGTGGTGACAGAAAACCACGTGTCCAGCTTTCCCACGAGTTTCTGAGAACTCAGACAAAACAACGACCAAAAATACGTCAATGACAGGAAGAAGTAGAGGGAATTCAATCACTTTCCCTTGATACCAGTGCAAAAATGGTAAGATCGCAAGAACCACGTGTGTCTTCCGATTTCTCCCTCATAAAAGAAAAACCTATACGTATTTAATTATATTTTATTGCTGCGTAACTACTTGGTTAAAATACACTAACCATATATATATAGTATGACGTTCAGATATTCACGAAAATCAGTTAACCTCGTGAATGTCAATTTCAATTTTATGCTACATAAATGTCTCACCATTAGCTCCACATTGGTGACAGATAAATAAAATAAAATGTAAATATTAGGAAATAAAATAAGGTACATTTAGGAAAAGAACACAAGTCAAGTGTATGCAAATAAATTATGAGAAAATAAAACAAGTACCGCAGCTTAGGCGAAATGCATAGTCTGTTGTGTGCTATATGAAGGCTGACACGCCGAAAAAACGACTAATGCGCGCTATACAATCAGGTATATGACAAAGAAAGAAATAAAGAATAAATAAGATTCAAAATAAAATAGGTACGAAAGAAAGGATGAAAAACACAAAGTTGTTAATGTGTGGCTTTCTGCTTGAAGAGAGGCACACGCCTGCATTTACGAGACTTTCTGTCGAGAACTCTTTTTCCTTTCGTGAGGACGTAACATAAGGTATGAGAATTGAGGATATAACTTTTTAATGATAAATATAATTGGACACTAATATGAGAAATATAGAAATAAATAGAGGAAAAAATATATATATATATATTATAGAAATTAAGAATAGGATAGAATAAGTTAAAATAAATATTTAATGAAGGGAAGTAATTTTATATTTATGCCAATAATCGTACACATAATGCTAAGAAATTGCGTGCGAAGTCTTTACTGCTGTCGCACACCCATCTTAACAATATCACAGTTGCTTGGGACAACGACCTTGACCTACAAGTCTGTCAGTTCCCAACTGGAACGAGTATTCTTACCGGAAGTAGTAACTGTTCTGCGGAGGAGAAATCGGAGGTGTGTCACCAAACCGATTAAAGCCAACACATTCTAGCTTCCTCCAGCAATATTGTTAGTGGTTCAATAGAGATGTACTGAATTGGAAAGTATTTTCAAATCCTCATATTCGTGAATACATTATATAATTATTACTAAATAATCAATTCATGTGATTAATCTTATTATTTTTATATATCCATTACACTCAAGGAATACTGGTAACGGTAGCAAGAAACAGCCAAACAGCTATAGTATTGGTCTATCGTTGCTACATCAATGACCTTGACATACATTATTTGGTTAACCTTCGGTCAGAGAGGCACGTTCCCCTCTCGACCCACTAATACTCCTACACGCTATATTATGACAGTCATCCGTTCTTATGCGTATTGGAGAGAGGATAATTAATGTAATTATAGATATATCGGAGGACAAACTTTACGCTGTCACCAAACCGATTAAAGCCAACACATTCTAGCTTCCTCCAGCAATATTGTTAGTGGTTCAATAGAGATGTACTGAATTGGAAAGTATTTTCAAATCCTCATATTCGTGAATACATTATATAATTATTACTAAATAATCAATTCATGTGATTAATCTTATTATTTTTATATATCCACTACACTCAAGGAATACTGATAACGGTAGCAAGAAACAGCCAAACAGCTATAGTATTGGTCTATCGTTGCTACATCAATGACCTTGACATACATTATTTGGTTAACCTTCGGTCAGTGAGGCACGTTCCCCTCTCGACCCACTAATACTCCTACATGCTATATTATGACAGTCATCCGTTCTTATGCGTATTGGAGAGAGGATAATTAATGTAATTATAGATATATCGGAGGACAAACCTTACGCTTATATTTAAATATGTATATATTTATGTATGAATATCATTGTTATATCACCATTGATATGTTTGTAGTTCTATTTTTGCATTGCAAAATCTATGTTTTGTACGCATGGGCTATTTGTTATAAATATACTTAAAAATAGATTTACCAACGTAAATCATTTTTAGAAAGCATGGGGTAATGTGGAGGGATGAGATCGACCCGCTGGAGAATGTCACTTCTCACCCGTAAGTTAACAGGGTTGACAACTTTATAGGCAACATCGGGTGAGAGGGTCTCTCCTCCAGCCGGGTCCGAAGTACTCCGCTCTCCACTCTTTCCCCAAAAGAAAATAAATACCTTGTGATGCAAACTGCATTTGAACTCCGGCATTGTGCAGGTGTTCGGAGGGGTGGTGCGAAGTTATGAGACAGCAGTCAAGATGTCAACTTCCCGGAAAAAGGGAGAGATGTGTTTATTTGTTCTATCAAAAGTGTAGAGCGGGAACTTGAACAAAGAAAGGACAGTTGGTTCCAGCCTGCCGCACAGTGGGTCTTAGTATTCCTCGATACTCAATTCTAACAAGTAGGGCATTTTTTTTCAAAATGATATATTATGTATATATTATCAAATTTAGATGAAACTTTTGTATGTTATTTGAATCTTCTATCTATTCGCTCTTGTTGAGTGTATAAGAGATTCTTTTCTCATTATTTTTAGAAAACAGATCTTCTGGCGAATATCAGTAGTATACAATATGCAAATTTCATTTAAATTCGATAATTTTTATATCATACATCACTTTGATAAGCAAATGGCTCTCTGTTATGATATAGTTTTTAAATAAGATAGATTCTCTAAAGCCTTTTCATATTGGATTTATATTTTGTTCATATTGGATAATGATTTACGACATATTAAAATAAGTGTCATATCTACACTCATAATTAAATGTAATACTGAACAGATATCGATGATTTTTAATAGGCTTTATCCTATGATGACATCTAATAATATATATGTATCTTATAGAAAATAAATAATAAATAAGCGTGCTATCGTGCTGAAGCTGAAAGAGCGGAGGACCTAGTTCATATACTGTTTTAATTTATTTAGGAATGGAAAAGGTCGAAAATTGATTTTCATAAATTGCAGTTTGTAGAAATTATCAACTTTCTTATACATTACCTGAAACAACTTCACTGTATATATCAAAACACAATTTGGTCCAAAAATACGAATTATAGTTTTCAGTAAACTTGGATTTTTCTTTCTTAATTCCACATTCCATTCTCTAAAAATTAATAAATATGTTTTGATACGAATCAAATGATAAAGAGAAAAAAATTGGAATAAAATGACTAAAACAAGTTGCTCCACATGGAAATACTCGTCAACTTTCCAAAATAGCATTTATTTCGGAATTATCAAAATTAAACAATTAAAATAAATGTCAACAATATCTTCAATGCAATTAATTTGTTCATTAAATTATATAAATAAAAACCTAGAACCTACCGTTGTACAAACTATTGAAATAATTCAGGTAAACCATAAGTCGCTCTATGTTTCATGATTTCCGCAGTCTTTCGTTAATTATAAAATTAAAAATATTGATAAATCTTCTGGATGAACTCATCACTCATTACTCTTTAATTTTATTAGGTATTAACTTTAGCAAATTGAATATCCATCATTTTTAAACGGATAAATCTACAGAGTTAATTAAGTTTACTTAAAATTCTATTTAATTCTATAACCATACCGTTAAATTTTATGAAAAATCATTCGAACAGTTCAAAAGTTTCTTAAGGTAAAACCTCTTGATATTTGAACATTCCCGCTTTCTAATTAGTTAAATTAAAGAAATGATTGATATATATCATCGATGCTATACTAAATGGCACGTCCATATTGCTACATTTCATAAAAATCTAATGAATAGCTTAAGATATCTTAACCTGTTAATTCCATTATTCAGAGATTATCTCAAAAATTTTTAGGTTGTCAATTTTACAGAGTTGTAGCTTGAAGGAATTTTATTACACAGTTGAAATGCTGTTTATTGGTAGAAAGTGGCCATCGAATTTCAGAAAAATCTAATAGTTGATTGAAATATTATTGATATGACACAAAGAAACAGGACTGTGGCATCAAAATTCTTTTTCTTTCTAAACTTTTAAAATTTAATACCTACCACTTTTGCATATTTCGTAGATATTCACATTATATTTAAACTTGTATGATTTGACATTTTACCTTAATTATTTCAAAATGATGGACGTTCAATCTTCGGAAATTTTCTTGTAAAAATGATGAAAACATTTATTAGATGATGATGCAATTCAGTAGACAAGTTTGACCATAGAAACTCACTTTGACGAAATATATACATAAATTTCTTAGCCTTAATAGATTTTCAAAAATTTTTTGTCTTTTAAAACACGAACTGCTTTCTATTAAAATATCTCGTGTTTAAAATATGCAATGTACAGTATTTATCTATTTTCTATTTCTACAGTATTTATCTCTGATTTTCAAGCAATACATTTGAATGCTAATAATACACTAAATTCTTTATTTTTCTAATAATTCTCATACTACAATGAGAAATCATATAAACATGCACCGTTATATACAAATTTAAATTTAAATGATAACATTTAGTCATAATTTTAAGAGTTTTTTTTTCTAAGCAGCCATTTATATTGTGGGAAAAATATTTTATTCTAATGACGCAACTATTGACGGCTGCTGGCTATAATAAAAAAGAACAAGAAACGGAAGCCGTAAGGAGTACACGTAAGCAATAATTATAATAAATTATTGAGTGTTATTTCTTTTCATCATTGAATATTACCCGATCGAACTGAACAATCGACTACAATATTTATGGGAAAATTTTCCTTATCGTCTATGTATAGCGATATTATTTGATTGAAAAATATTCTTACACAAGACAATAATATCTGATTATTTCTAGATTAAATGATTATTCTTACTTTTGTAATAAATTTCCCAAATACTCGGAATCATCTCCTTTCGCATTAATACACAAATCCTTTTCTTCAAATTTCCTCTTTAAACCAATCAGCGCAAATTGATTGAACCACCTGAAAAATAACAAGAATTCATTATTCAATTTCAATAATATAAATATTAATAATAGCCATTATTATAAGTTAGGTTAGTTATATTAAACCGCCATATCCTCATGGGATATATTATATCTGGCGGCGGCCAATTATAAAGCCCATCACAGGCTGGCCAGCACCCATGATGAGGTCAACTGAATGGTTGAAGGATCGGGTTCAACAGGCCGGGCCCGGGCCCGGACCCCTTCTGAAAAACCGGAGATGTGGGACCCGGATTTGAACCCGACCTTCAGGGTGGAAAAACGAGAGATGTGGGATCTAGATTTAAACCCGTAGGTAAGCCAAAGCTTTAACACACGGCCACCCCCCGATCATTTTTATAGGTTAACTAAGATTAGTTTAGTTAAGTCGCCATATCCTCATGGAATATTCTGTATCTGGCAACGGCCACTTATAGAACCCATCACAGGCTGGTCAACACCCATGACGGGGTCAATCCGATGGTTGAAAGATGGGTTCAGTGAGACGGGCCTGGACCCCTCCTGAAAAACTGGAGGTGTGGGACACAGATTTGAACCCGGATCCTTCAGGGTGATAAGTCAAAGCTTTACCACGCGATCATCTGGCAGACCATATTTATAGGTAAAATAACAATATATAAGTATAATGAACGAAGAATGATGCAAGACCGCTTGAAAGAATTGTCTGCTTGCTATATTTTTAATTATATTTACATATCATATTTACCTATTAAATTATAAGTATAACGTAAATACTAACAAAATAATTCAATTTGAAAACAGTGAAAAAATTGTAAGTTATTTTAGCATATTAAAAAATAACAATAAGAATTCATAACAATAGTTTTTTCAAAGATTCCATATAGCTACTATAATTCATAAATGTGAGAATTTAGTTAACTCTTATTTAAAAATATTATTAATGTTTATGTATAGCATTCTATTTTACAGTAGAGTAGAGTATTTGTAAGTGTTCAAGTTTTGAAAGCAATGTAAAATAGAATGAATTCAATAAATCTTGATGTCATCAAGAAACCGATGTACTGTAATTAACAAAAATTCTATTCATACATATACTGTTTATCTATTCTGCAATGACAGGATCATTTTTTGAAATAATAATGGAAGGAATTCAGAACTTGATGTCATCAAGAAACCGATGTACTGTAATTAACAAAATTCTATTCATACATATGCTGTTTATCTATTCTGCAATGACAGGATCATTTTTTGAAATAATAATGGAAGGAATTCAGAAAAACAAAAAATATATAGAATGAAACCTGTTAAAATGACCATCTTGATACAGTGACCACCTGACTAAAGAGATTTAATTGCAAAACTTGGTTTCTTTTCCATAGGATGTAATGCTGTTTTGTACTGTATAGTGACCACCTGTCTAATGTATATATTAAACACTCATTTGGTTAGTTTTAAAAAATTTTAACCTGCTAAAGTGACCAAGAAGATTAATTCCATGGAAGAATTACAGTATTTTCCTTAGAATTTTTCTGTTATGATATAATAGCCTGTTAAACCAGTATATTAAAAATAAAATATAATACTACTATATATGTAACTTTATTCAATATTTTAATTTAATTTGACTATGTTAAATGCACATATACAGGTTAGTATTATTTGTAATACAGTATATGCTTGCTCAAAGGCTTTGTTTATCAGAAAGTAAAATGTGCTATATGTCATTATTATTGCTTGACTGCAAGCTGACGATTTTAGTTAATATAAATTTGCAGTTTGGATTAATCTGATCTTTTCTTTTGGGGGAAGGGGGAGGACGATTGTCCTCTATAGTGACCACCTGTGAAAAGTGATCAATCAGGTCGGTCCCAAAGGGTGGTCACTTTAACAGGTTTCACTGTATATAAATGCAGAACTAGAATAGGAAAAGTCATCATTAAATGCAAATCATCCTTACATGTTTGTAAACAGTAATTAAAGGAATTTATATGGAAATGAGATATTTCCAGTTGAATTTATAAATTTTTTATTCATGATAATATTAAATGAGTTTTATTTTTTATTCAATAAATAAATAACTCCAGTTTTTTGCACAATATATATACATTGTGTAAAAATTTGAAATTATTTATTTAAGTAATAAAAAATAAAACTCATTCAGTTTTATCAAGAAATAAAATTTATAAATTCAGCTAGAAATATCTCATATCCATATAAATTCCTTTAATTATTGTTTTACAAACATGTAGAAGATGATTTGCATTTAATGATGATTGTTCCGAATTTTTATATTTTAAAAAATAGTTTGAATGAATAACGAATAGTTTCTTGATTTAAAATATTTCTATTTTATATATTGTTTTACAAACATGTAGTAGATGATTTGCATTTAATGATGATTGTTCCGAATTTTTATATTTTTAAAAATAGTTTGAATGAATAACGAATAGTTTCTTGATTTAAAATATTTCTATTTTATATAAAATTATATTCAGCATCAGTGTAGTTCAGTACTGTCGAATATTTATTAAGGGGAAGTAAAGATAATCAAGCATAATTTTTAAAAGGAATAATTATATATAGGCCCAATGTGTACATATATTTACTATTTAAAATAAATATAATCCATACATAAATACATTACATATGCAACACTATGTCCATATGCAACACAAGAATATAACTGAGTAATACAGGGAATAACATTATAATATAACACACAACAACTTAACATAATATGGTATATAGCTTCAGATATTAATTTTTGAAAAAATATACACTGAAAAAAATTGAAATGTGAGAAGAGTCTTCAAATTTCTGATGTATTGACCTAATAGCAGCATCTCTCTTAAATAATCTTTATGAAAGTAATAATTTTCAATTTAAACAGTTAGAAATCCATATCATAGTATAAGAATCTAACATTTGTAACAAAAAGTTACAATTAAATTCTTGTAAAAAACGGTATAAAGCTGACGGAAATGTTTAGGTTTTCTCCATATAATATGAGAAAGATTATACTTTAGTTGCCAATTGTGAAAAATTCCAAAATATATATTGAGCCTTTCTTTAAACTATCGTTACTTATTTATTTAAAGTCTATTGTACTTTGTCAAAAATTAAAGTATACTGTTTACGTATATAAATAATTTAACTCGTATGAAAATTTTAAAATGCTCGAGGATGAAAACATTCGAAATTAATTTTATAAATAATTAACAACAGATCTAAACTAAAATATTTACAAAATTTGTTTACCAGAAAAATATGCGAGAAAATATACCAGCCGTATCATAGGGATTTTCTTGTCGTTCATTCATTGCTAAATATCGGTTTCAAGTACTGTATTGCATTTTAATACAAGTAACATAATGTTTCTAATTACACTGCCACTTATCGAAATCACCGAAGCATTTAGCAACTATATGTTTCTACAAGTAGATATAACATATATTGATATATGATATATTTGATGGTTTTTCTAATGTTTGTATAAGCTGAATAATGATTGATTTATCTGATATTTTGAATTTATTCAAATACTAGAGCTTGCACAAAACCGAGTTTAACTGAAGTTTATCCTTAAAATCTGTTTTAATGCCGATTTTTTTCAGACTTAAGAAAAGTAATTCAAAGCATATAACACAAGTATTTATTTTATCTATTGTAGGCTGTACAAAATGTAATTAAATTTTTTAAACAAAATCTATCATCTCTTATAGTAAAAATAAAATAAAATATTAAAATGCTCCAAAAAAGTAACCTGCTTGAGATTATATAAAATTACGAATTATAATTCGTAATTTTATATACAAATCCTTTGGATAAAAATGTATCCTATCGTATAGTAAAACCAAATATTAATAATAATAATAAGCCTTATAATTATAATAATTAATAAATAAATAATAGAAAAAACTGAGCAATAAATAAATATTTATTGCTCAGCTATTTCTGAAAATGATTCTTTAAAAACACAGTATATTAAGCATTTTTTTCTGATAGACTTGACCTTATTTCTGTTTTAAAGAAACCAGGGATCAAAAACGCTCTCTCAGATTGGACAATTGTTGAGTTCTCGTTTGAGGGGTAAAATTGTGGAAACTACATTGCAAATAGAGTTAGCTGCCCGGGAAAGGCCTTTTCCGGGCAGCTAGCTCTATTTCTAAAGCATCTTAGAGATTCTAACCTCAGAATCATCCTTGTCATGTATAAGAGCTTGCCGATCGTCTGATTCCTCGACATCGTTTCTCGGAGACTAGCTCCAGGGACTTGTCCAATTGGGGAGAGTTCCCACAGAAAGATAATATGGATATGTTTAAGGCGTTCAGCTGGGAAGAGATGTTAGAGTCATCATATGTACAACAAGGCAACAAGATTTGTTTCTATAACGTAATGTAAAATATTAATTACTTTAAAAAAATTAATTATTTTTTCGTCGTGAATTTTTTCCAATCTGTTTTTGGCGTCCCCTATGTTTAGCGCCTTTGTGCGGTGCACAACCTGCACATCCACTTCAGCCGGCCCTGACCGCAAGCACTGAATGAAGAGTTTAAACGTGGCAACAAGTACATGTTTAAATCGGAAAGCAGTTGACAAATGGACAAACCAAAGAAAATGTGCGTAACAAAAAAAAACTATATTTGAGGGTTAAGTAAAAAAATATTCGAATCCGATTTTAGTAGCTCGGTTGCGGTTTTAATAACTCAATATGAAAACCGGATTTAACCGGTTTTGTAAGACCGGTTTGCAAGCCCAAATTTTTATGTAACAAATTTATGGTTTGATTTCGTTTTTAATCATTTCCGATCTCAGTTTTATCGCGTTATGAACGCAACATATTGCAAAATATTTCAGAAAGAATAAAAAAATTTATCAGGAATAATTTTTATATTTCTATACATTTATTGAAATTAGTTTGATATGTAACTTATATAATCAATAGCTTAACTGTTATATTGTTTATTAAAAAATATATATAAGGAAATTTATACTTTACATCTGACTGAAGTGCAAAGTGATAATGAGAGTTCAAATTTTTTCCCGATTTTTATCTGATGCCTGCTTTTGCATCTATAGAATACGTTTATTCTCACAAGCTTTTGGTATTGATATTTAGTGAGCTTATTGTAAGTAGCAGGGGCATTATTTTCAAATTTACTGAAATAATAATACTGGTTACCCTAATTATTCAGTAAAATCATTTAAATAATTTTTTAAATAAAATAGAATAGTTATTCCAATTCTTTATTTGCACTTGTTTAGTTGTAAGTCAATCAGTGATCGCATTTATGAATCGTTGAAATATGTATCAGGAATATGTTTATTTAACCTTGGACGATATCATAAAATTGAATTCGAATACATTTTCTTGTTTTTCTAGTTCAGTAAAACAATTCATTGATTCACTCACAGGAAACAATAAATATAAAACTTTATTTTTATATAAAATAGTGAATCTTATAAATAATAAATTTTCCTAATATCAAAATTAGGAACATTATCTATTAGTTATTATAAAGATTCTACTATTTCCGATGTTGCAATACTTGGTGTATATGGTTAAAAAAGTGCAGTCACACACACTGTGAGACATTACAAGGAAGCTTTTTCATATTACAACACAAATTATTTTTCGGAAACACAGCATATATAGATTTAAATTATATATAGATAATGCGTATTGTAATATTGTTGTAATATATATAATTTTATACACATCTTTTTTATATTACACGTATATGATTTATTTAACTGCATTTATTATTTAATTAATATTAAAATGGTTAACTTTCTTGAAATCGGTGGTTCGTTATAATACCTTTTATAACTTTTACTATATACGGTAATTGAATAATAAATTTGCAAGTCAATAAAATATTTTCTTCTCTCCCCTCATATTTTCAAAAATAATAATTTTGTTAAACAGAATTGATAAATTTTTATTAATTAAAAATATCCAGTATAAAATTATAAGTATAGTTTCTTATATAATATAATTCCAGTTAACTTTTATACGGAAATATATGTATATATAACTTACCAAAAAAACATACGAGAGAGAAAACCAGCTGAATCGTAAGGATTTTCTTCTACCATTTCTTCCATTGTTAATTTATTAACATTTTCAATTATATCATCTTATTTCGCTGCGATAAAAGATAATTTCAATTTGAAATTAATCTGCATGGTTATCTGTTTAAATTTTAAATATATAAATGTTAAAACCAAAACATCACAGAATGTTTATAAATCTAAATATAATCTGTCGGAAGGATTATATAAATAATCGTAATGATTTATATTTCTATACCAATAAGATATCAATTCGTTGTTGATTAATGTTGTAGAAGATTTTCATAAAGAAATTTTCTTACTTTTACTTTCGAATTACATTTCATTTATATTTTATCACATTTTTTACCGTCTGCATTGCATTATACTTAAATATTATACTTAAATATTATAACCTATTCTGTTTGCAGTTGTACTTGTAATAAAGTTAAATCTGTTTAAACGTTACTTCTATTTAAATGCAAGAAAACGCGTTACGTTTTTAATGTATTATGCAGTGCTTGTTATATTTAAAAATAAAAAATTTGTTTGGTGCATAAATTTGAAATTAGTGATTTTCTAAATCAAAGTCTTATATTTTGCGGTAAAAGAACGATAATAGAGAGCTTCAGCAGCACAAACGTGCAGTACGAGAATGACGTAGAATGCTAGAATAACCAAATAGTGGCGTCATTTCGAATCGTAGCTAAAGAGTTCTTCACGTCGAAACGTGAGTTAAGGAAAGATTCTATATTAACGTCATTCGTTTGCGTTCTACACGTCGAAAATGGCAAATTCGACGCTTAGGCAGGAAAGTTCACTTTGGTGATTACCTATATTTATAGTGACTAAACGACTAAATATAATGCCATATATTTTTGTATGCACGTTCCTTAGACATGTATCTATGATATGATAATTAAATTTTGTGTTAAAAACGGTTAAAAATCCTAACTTGAAGAGTTACTTTTATACCATATTTTTAGGAGTGATTACTGGATACCTCACATTGAGTGGTACTTTCATACCATATTTTTAGGAGTGATTACTGGATACCTCACATTGAGTGGAAAAGCTTTGTTTTATTTTTATTTAATCTAAATATTTTTTCTAGTTCGAAGTGATTTTGAAAAACAAAATCGAATCAACCAGCCACGGACTCGGATGTTCGTGTTCTACGCAAGCGTATTAAACGAATATGATGTCATATACATGTGACGCTATTTGGGGAAGTTAAGGGAAATAACGACTTGCTGAAGCAGATTTCTTCTACAAACGCACGCGTGGAACGTACTCAATGACGTCATTTTTCTTTGCGTTTACGTTCACGTCAACGTCTTGCAGAATGTAAACTCAATGACGTCATTTTTCTTTGCTTTTATGTTCACGTCAACGTCTGCTGAAGCTCTCTAATATTTTTGTTTCATGTGTTCTTAATTTTATTATTTATTTATCTGAATATACTCCGAATGCAAAACACTTTTAATATAGAAAAAGATGTTGAATTAATTAAAACCTGTTATGTTAACCATCGTAAGAAATTTATACATTATTAAACTTTCTAACAGATTATTATTAATATTAAATAAAATTAAATAACCAATGTATTCTTTAAATTATATAATTTTATTTATACTTTATGGACGTATTGCGTGTACAAATAATTTGATAAAGTTGAAATAATGAAGAGGTGGATATATTTAGTGTGTTTATGAAAATCAATTAAAGAGAAATGATTTAAAAATTCTTAACATCAAGTTATTTAATATTTTCTTCTGGTTGTTTTTCCTACAGGGTTCTAATATAGCCCATCAATCATCAATATGAGGAATGCTGACCTCATTAATTTATATTAAGTTTTATCAATATTATGAATCCAAGGACGGATATGATATCTAGAAAGCACTGAGGAAAGTACAGTAGAACTTTAGAAGGCACAATAATTCCCTTTTCAGAAGAAAAATGAACACTTCCACTTAGAGAACATACTAATATTCATTAGTTTTTTTGCATTTTGCATGTTTTTAAAATATGAAAGCTGTGACTTATCCTGCAATGTGGGAAGAGTTTGCGCGTAAAGGTCTTTGTAATTTAAAAACCGTAAATATTTACGAACATATACACTTTAAACTTTGGCACAATATTACTGATCGCTTGGGGAGTCAAGATGTTATTTTACCTGGGGAAATATTACGATTGGATGCAATATTCCCTTTCTAATTTAAAAACCGTAAATATTTACGAACATGTACACTTTAAACTTTGGCACAATATTACTGATCGCCTGGGGAGTCAAGATGTTATTTTACCTGGGGAAATATTACGATTGGATGCAATATTCCCTTTCCAATATCCTCTATATTTTTTTAAAGTTATAAGGGTGGGGCAATTTATTACCCTGCTTTGGACTAATTTTCAGTACGTCCTTCTGCGATTAATTAGCGGTAAAAATCAAATTGTGGGATGAAGATTAGAATACAAAGTAAGGTGCATTCAGATTTTTTTAAGAATTAAAAATTCATAAAATCAACTAGAAATATCTCATTTTCATACACATTCCTTTAATTATTGTTTACATACATATGAAGACGATTTGCATTGAATGATATCATGTACCGTGTATTTATTTCTTTTAGAAAATAGTTTGAATGATATGCGGATAATTTGCGGTTTTAAAATATTTCTATTTTGCATAAAACTTTATATAACATCAGAGTAGTTCAATATTGTCGAAAATTTATTAATTGAAGGAAAGTAAGGATAATTAAACATGATTTTTATAAGGAATAAATATGTATTTGTATATCTGTTTACTATTTAAAATAAATATAAAGATTATTTATCGTTTAATGTGCGTATTCAATGCCAGAATAAAACTGAGTAATGCAGCGAATAAAATACATTATATACATATATATGTGGTAACGTCGAAGTCTTCCCACATTTCTGGATCGATACAAATTAATAAACACGTCAGCGAGAGAAAATGAACACTTTATTACAAATCAAAATCAAAACCAAAAAACTAAAGTACAAAGTACACGGCGACCAACAACTCCGGTTGCCAATTGAACAAAAAAAAAAAGAAAGTTTAAATAATTAATAATTAAAATAATTATATTTCATTATACCACATATATATATATGTGGTAACGACGAAGTCTTCCCACATTTCTGGATCGATACAAATTAATAAAAACGTCATCGAGAGAAAATGAACACTTTATTACAAATCAAAATCAAAACCAAAAACTAAAGTACAAAGTACACCGCGACCAACAACTCCGGTTGCCAATTGAACAAAAAAAAATAATGTTTAAATAATTAATAATTAAAATAATTATATTTCATTATACCACAACTTGCAACCGCTGAAAATGAGGTAAGTCATCCATGGAAGGTGGAAGGGGAGTGGTGATAATGAAATATTTACAGTAAATTAAAGTTTCACTTTCAACGTTGTATGACCCCGTAACAACATGGAAGCCAGTAAAACAAAAAGTTGCTAAATACAATAGAACATTTATCTGGTTACCCCGTGGGACTATGAAAGTCACTGGGATTTTTGATATTATGTAGCCATTGAAGAGCAGAATGGTCACTGACTACTGTGAAATTTGTGCCATGAAGATAATGGTGCCACTTTTGAATAGTATCAACGATAGCCAAACATTCGAATTCCGAAGTAGTATAGTTCTCTTCATATGGATAAAATTTCCTGGAAAAATAAACTATTGGAAATTCACCTTTACCAATTCCTTGTTTTGATGCATCGCATACAAAATACATGGTAATTCCAGTTTATAAATATGAAGAATTGGTTTCATGATCAAAGACTCACAAAAGAGAGAACGCGTCCTCCATATTCTCTGTCTGTGGAGAGGAAAGGAAAGAATGGGCACACAGTGTTTTCTTGACAGCCGATGTTTCCAATTACATCAATGTTTATATATCACTTTAAACATCTAATATTTTTTATAAACATTTTAATGTTTCAAGTTTCCCCCCTCCTGGGAAATTCAATTCCATTTGACATTTTTAGTGAGCAGATTGTTAGAGGTGTCCCAAGTCTAGAAGTTGTCTTAGCATAATCCTTAATAAAACGATGGTAAACATTAATCATTCCTAGAAATTGTTGAAGTTTCTTGATTGTTGTTGGAGTCGGAAAGTTTCTTACGGCTATTATATTATTTGGATCAGGTGTCACCAAGTTCTTTTTGATATTGTAACCTAGGTAAGAAATTTTGCGTGTATTAATAATTTTTTTTTCTTATAACATACACTTCTATGATATTTAAGATTTGCTTTATAAGAAAAGAAAAAAAAGGAATAAAATGTTCAAAGTAAAGTTCAATTTGTCTGTAATGTCTTATCTTGTAATTTTCTTTGAAGGACAGGGAATTTTGATATTGTTGATTTTTTAAGTATCACTCTAGAATGTGAACTCTTTTGACGAATTGGGATCTTTGATGACTGAGACTTTTTAGACTTAGTTTTAGGTACCTCAGTTGACAATTTGAAATGTTCAGGATCATGATAAAATCTAAGTTTTGAAGCATGGACAGTATCATAAGGTTTTTTGAGAGCTTGATTTGGTTTATCAATAATATAATTTGTTTCAGATAATTGTTTTAGAATTGTATACGAACCTGTCATAGCCACCGTTAGTTTTCCCATATTTGGATGATAGTAAATTTCAAGTAAAACTTTATCACCAATCTTAAAAATTGCTGGTAAATATTTTTTATCATAATAATTCTTATTCTTATTATGATAGTCCAAAGACCTATCAAAAGCGATTTGTGTAGCTTCATCCAATGATGGTAGTTTTTGTAGTGACGGAATAGGATGTTGGTATGAAGGTTCACCAAATAAGAGGAATGCTATTGCAAAAACCTATTACTTCATGAGGTGTCCTATTAAAATCATAAATAATTTTCTTCAAAAGTTGAGGCCATGAAGTGTTTCCGTTTGATGACAATTGATATTTTAATTTTGAAATTAAAGTTTGATTCGTACGTTCATTCAATCCATTACATTGAGGTCTTTGAGTACTTGTAAGAAGTTTAATAATGTTTCTATTTTTCAGAAATCTTTTAAATTTGGATGCTGTAAAAGCTGGGTTCTGATCACTCGGAATCTTTTTTGGTTGTGCAATTTGGAGAATTTGAGTAATACAAGAAATATAGCTATCTGTATTTTGATTCTTACAGGCAAAAGTCCAAGCATATTTTGTAGCATAATCCATTATAACATGAATATATTTTTTACTAGATCCATAATTAGATAAACCACCTATGGTATCTACGGAGATCAAATCAAAAGGATGCATTGCTAATGGCAGAGTACCAAGAAGACCATATTTCTTTTGATGGGATTTTTTAAACTTTTGACAAGTTTCACAATGCTGGATATAATTCGCGATATCTTCAGTTATTTTTGGCCAATAGTAGACTGGTGAAAGAATGGAGAGTGTCTTTTTAATTCCTGGGTGACTGAAATCTTGATGAGCCTTTTCAAGAAGTTTAATTCTCAAAGGATGAGGAACAACAATTTTCTGGATACCTCCTTTTGATATTGTAATGTTAGGAAAACTTTTTCTACCATTTGATCTCACATTTGAAAAATTTCCCCTTTGACCTAGATGTGAACGGTTATTATTTCTACTAATATTTTGATGAGACTGCACAGAGAAATCTGGACTTTGCCACGTAGACCTGTTTAAATGCATTGAATGTATAGGTCTATATGTTTGTGCATTATTCACAGTGGCTGAAGTGAGTGGAATATTTTTTGCCTCTAAAATGCTTAATTTAATATTCTGAGCAACGTCAAGCCATGTTGCAAGATTATGTGGCTTTCTTAACCTTAAATAAATTTTATATTCTTGGGGACAGCCTTGAGAAAGTCCTGAAATAGTTTGTTCATCGTTTAACCCCGCTTTTTGCCGTAAAACCTTTTTCTTATTAAAATAATTAACTATATCTTCATTAGAATCTAAGGTACGTTTATTAAACTCCTCAAAAGGATCTTTGTATTTATATTTAGCTTCAAAACGATCATTTAACGATCTCACCGCTTCTTCCCAATTTAGATTTTTTGTAAAAATTTCCTTTATGAACCAAGTGTTCGCCTGTCCTTGCAAAAATTCCCCCAAGTGAAGAACCTTCCAATTATTTGAGGCCCCTGCAACATTTGCTAATCCCTCAAAATAATTAAGCCAATCATTTATTGATAATTCACCTTCTGGATTATATTTGTCTAATTTAATCTTAATTTCATTTCGAGGAGGCATGTTTTTAACTTTAACACTAGAATTAACCGTTATGAAAGTAATAAACCAGGATTAAATACTAAACATAACACAAAAGAAATAAAGCGACAAAAACAAAAGAGAAATATAATATCTAATATTGCGTAAGTATTAGAGTTGACCTAATTTGTTAAATCTTGGCATGTCGGACGAACGAAAATTAACACTGGCAAAACTCACCAATTTATCCTGTCGACTCTGCTGTGACGCCGCCAAGTGGAAAAGGCATGTTGATTTTCTTTTGAAAAGCATTAAGCAAAAACAGTCTGAATCACAAAAATTTAATATCCAATTATGATTATGAAATAACAAGCACACAAGAGAGAAAACGCGTCCTCCATATTCTCTGTCTGTGGAGAGGAAAGGAAAGAATGCACACTCAGCGTTTTCGCGACAGCCGATGTTTCCAAATACATCAATGTTTATCTATCACTATAAACATATAATATTTTTTATAAACATTTTAATGTTTCATACATATAGCTGCTACCGTATATTGGGCACGAAAAGTGTATGTATAGAGAAAACATATAGCTGACCGATAATTATGGGGCGGAAGAATAGGAAACAAAACCGACAAACAGGTTTACTAGCAACCTCCTAATCGCGGAGCCATATGCAGATATCGAAAGAACCAGGACAGCAAAAGAGGGAGAACGGGTGCAGAACCACGACACGGGCGCACATCACGACGACTACTGATCAATTCCCAGTCAAATCCACTATATCTGCAAAAAAAAGACTACTTACTTTAGTCAGATACATTATCTGTCTAAAGTAAGTAGGTAGATCATGTGATTCCGACTATCTGGGACTACATAAGAAAGCAACGAAAATTACGGCACAAATAAAGTCACAGAAAATCTGTAATGATGCGACCGAGGTATACACAAAGAAACTAACAGCGCTATATCGGCAAAGATTGAAAAATTTGCATAGGTAATTTGCCAACAGGCATGTTTCAGTGGACTACTCAGCTCTGGCCAAGAAATAGAAAGAGGGTATACGTAGCATGAATTCAGTAAGAGTCTGTACAGAAACAGGTACGGAAAGAAAACATGTCAAACCGTACATTAGGACTGTCGGCCGGATTGGCCACGTGCAAACGCTTCGGCTTTCTACTCTGGAGGACCCGGGTTCGAGTCTCGAATCCTACCCCTTGAAAATATTTATCATGGAGTTCGGGCCCGGCACGTCCATCCCTGTCCTCCACAATCCGGCTGACTCCTCCGTAGGGGTGGGCATCCTGTGGAAGGGCGTGTTTCGCCCCACCACATAGTATTCTACGAGAATGAAGTGTGGCGTCATCTGTTGACATCGTACATTCGATAGATAAGCTCGAATAAAAATAAAGTCAGCTGAGGCATACATCATATATGCAACGGAAGCAGTTATGCGTAAAGAGGAATAGAATCATGCAAGCGGAAAATGCGATATGGGCGCCGAACAAAGAGTTATCCCGGGGTAACTATAAAAGCGCTGTGATATGTTCAGAAACGACATGCACTGGTTTATAAATAATATATATCCGGTAAGTAAAAAACCGATCATAGACACAAATATGTAGCACACATATACGTTCTTGTAGTTATATGGCACAGTCTGTAAGCACAGAGCATTTAACAATGCGAAAAACGTTATAATTGCATCCACCTATGTAAATGTAATGATCCAACGGTAAAAATCGGAAAGACGCGAAAAAAAGATGGGAAGAAACAATGATCAAGTGCGTAAGACAGAAGCAAAAACAGACGACAAACGGACAATGGGATGTACACAACGCATAGGCGCAGAAGAAAAACAAATGGGCCTATAAAAGAACGTATAAGGGTACGGCTAGGCTGGTAAGCGACAGAGCGAGTCTTTTGTAGCTGGCAACAAAAGTCAATTTCAAACATACAGGTTTTCGTTGAACTGGCCAGACTACCTAAAGTGATTGTGTCCAAACGCAAAGCGCTTGAACGACTCACTCAGAATTCAAACGAGTTTGATTTTGCGCGACAAACGGAGGCGACAAGTCTGTTCTTGTGGAACTTAAGTAATGAATTCCAGCAGCATTAATAGAGAACTTTTGATTTCAGAAGTTTCAAGCACACCTGTATTATGGCAAGACACACAAAAATTTAAAAAATAGAAATATTACCGCTAAATTGTGGAGGGAAGTGAGAAATGCTTGTGGTGTATCTGGTAAATACAGTAACTTGTAAATTTATAAAATTCTTATTTTTAAATAAATTAATGGATATTTGCGTAGAAGGGTTGATGAAAACCATCATACGAAAGAAAAAACAGTCGTAATTTTTTTGATAATACTATTATGGTAACTGAAGTCGAGCAAGCCGCGTATCAGTGTGACCAGGATGTCGCCAGCTACTAATCTCTCTGTCGCATGTCGTATGTTGCTTGTCGCTACGCGCTTACCAGCCTGGCCGTACCCTAAGACTTGGAATCTACTACACCAGGGCTGTCCAACCCGCGGCCCGCAGCCGCATGCAGCCCACCGCTAAACTGAATGCCGCCCAACATAAAATCGTAAACTTCTTTAAAATATTGAGATTTTTATGTACTTAATGAAATTAATGAAGTTTTATTACTTAGGGTATCTATCTATATTGTCTATTTCTATTTTCTAAATATTTCTTATTTCAATGATTAAAATTTCTTGATCCGCTTAATGATTTTTAAAAAAATTTCTGAACGAAAAGAAGTCATAGATTATTATACTACGACAGTTTTGTTTATTTGTCATGATGGATATCATATATTGTACATTATTTAACAACTTTTTTGCTTAACAACTATCTTTTTAGTTTTACGCCCCTTTCAATCAGTGAGATTACTAAGGAGCGGGAACAGTACCAACCATAGGCTGCAACTACGCCAGTGGAGGGTGACCGGATGGTGAAGGAAGGGGATCGCCGGGCCCGTCCAGGAACCCCGAAAATCTTTTCAAAAGATGCCAGACACGGGTTCTCCTGCATGGGATGCCACCGCGTTACCACGTAGCCATCCGACAGTCTAATAACTATCGTAGGAATTAGTATATTTTATGTGCGGCCCCAGACAATTTTTTTTCTTCAAATGTGGCTTAAGGAAGCCAAAAGGTTGGACACTGCTGTACTACACCTAAAAACACGCTTGAAACTGAAAACTGAAACTGAAAGTGACGCAGGTTCCGCTTTATACGCCATAGTGGCCAGATACTCACCTAAAAATACAATATAAATAAATTTAATGTTTCAGATTCAGGTTTAACTACGTAGCCAATCAGAGTTTAATATTCGGTAGATAACATGGCGGTGCGCAGACCAAGAAAAATTTTCGGTTTAAGACTTTTAGGTTCTGCGCACTTAATGCTATGATTAATAAAAAGTTCTTATTTTATTAAATTCTATCCTGTTTTAAATCAAATATATTACACGAATCTTAAGAAAACTAATGATTTATAATTTTGATGTTTACTTTTTAATTTATTTATTGTTGGTGTCGCAGTTTAGACAAAACGAAGGAAGAATGTTGTAAACAATGATAGTAAAGGGAGGAGAATCTGATTGAGAAATACATTTATTAGTCCGAAAATACAACTTTCTTTGTAATTTTTTACTTGTTTATTATAAAGATATGTTATTAAAAAATTTATGGTCAGCAGCAGGCAGGCAAATTATCAAATTACTGGAAAACGTAGGTATACCAAAAACAGAATGGATGCGACGGCGCGGCGCACAGAAATGTGACGCATGCGACAGCGTGGAAGATCGCGCGGGCCATATAGGGCCTCTATTTCGTCGCGGAATAAAATGAATAAATCTGCCATGACGTCTCCGTAATGGGCTATCGAAATATATCTAGCATAAGGCATGCGGACAATTACCGAGAAAAGTTTCCCATCGAGAAATTTAGCGATTTTCTAAGAGGAAGTGAAGTAACTGTAAAAAGCTGACGAAGGAAATGTCGATTGTATATCGTACCGGAAGTCGAAGAGAACATACATGCCAAATTTCAACGCTCTAAGGTCATTATTAAATGCATAAGAAAAAAAAATAAAAAAGTGCATTTGGCACTCGCTGCACCTGAATCATATTATAATTATTATTTATTATTAATATTAATGCATTATATATTATAGATATTAATGCATTATTTACATTCACAACTCTGTAAATATTGTATTTTATATAATATTACATATTAGTAGTTATACTTATAGTACTTAGGTGGGGCATGGACAAAAAAAGGTTGCGAACCACTGGTTTAGATTATAATAATTATGCAAATTGGAAGACCGCCATTAAAAATAGCTGAATTTTTACTATAACTTCCTTGAAAATTTTAAATGCTTCGATAGTTTCGATAAGTGGCGGTGTATTTATATAACATTAAGTTACTTGTAATCAAGTGCAATACAGCACGTGAAACCGATATCTAGCAATGGATGAACGACAGCAAGAAATTCCCTATCATACGACCAATATATTTTCTCGCATATTTTTCTGGTAAACTAATTTTGTAAATATTTTAGTAAAATTAATTAATTCGAATATTTTTATTCTCGAATATTTTAAAATTTTGATATGAGTTAAATTATTTAAATTTTATTTTAATTATATATAGGCTATAGTTACACTATACTTTAAGCATGATATATTTGTTCATTATATTATATTAATATCAATGATAGCATATCATAAAATTTTGTAATTTGTAAAATCTGTGTACTTTGAATATTTGTTCATTACGAAATATAGTTCTGTGCAGACCTGGGCAAATTTTATTTGAAATAACAAATAATTTTTCAAATAATTGAATATTGCCAAATAAAAGATAACGTTATTTGAAGATAATCTGGCTTTCAAATAATTTATTTGAAATAATTTCCAAGATAAATTATTTGTCAAATAATTTATTTGCAAATAAAAAATTATTTAAATAAATACGTTATTTGAAATAAAAATTCAAATAATTTTCCAAATAAAATTT